>CAUYSK010052607.1:0-45073 GCA_963575035.1 Avahi laniger
CACGCCTCTAATCCTAGCACTCTGGGAGGCTGAGGCGGGCAGATTGTTTGAGCTCAGGAGTTTGAGACCAGCCTGAGCAAGAGCGAGACCCTGTCTCTACTAAAAAAATAGAAAGAAATTATCTGGACAACTAAAAATATATAGAAAAAATTAGCTAGGCATGGTGGCACATGCCTGTAGTCCCAGCTACTCGGGAGGCTGAGGCAGAAGGATCGCTTGAGCCCAGGAGTCTGAGGTTGCTGTGAGCTAGGATGACGCCACGGCACTTACTATAGCCCGGGCAACAAAGTGAGGCTCTGTCTCAAAAAAAAAAAAAAAAACAAGCCACGGTGATTTTCTTCAGTCACAAGAGCCCCCATCAGAAAAGTCTCACAGGACAGAAGTGCCAGCATGGGGTGGTAGCGGTTGGGGAGTACTTAATTCTGTAACAAGTCAGCCCAGAGAGGAAGGTTCTGGACAAGCTTCTGGAAGTTCCGGGTCCAAAGATGCGGCCACTAGTCCTGGGAACCCCCTTGGCGACAGTGTCCCACCTGTATGGGCCCACTGGAGTCCCCAACTTGGACTTTACCCCAGAGCTCCTGGATCCCCCTCAGACCTCCTTAGCAGGAATCTCGCTCGGGAGGGTGGTGCCAGGAAATCTAGATTCATGACAAGTGTCAGAGGCCGTGCCAACACAGTCTCTAGGAGGAGAGGGAGGTCCTCCACCAGACAACCTGAGGCCTGTGGCCCCACAGCCAGCAGCCCCGGCCAGGCTCTCTCAGCAGTGGCACTGCTGGCGCTGGGCTGTCCTTCCCTGGGGCAGGGGGCTGTCCTGTGCGTTGCAGGATGTCTCTACTCACTAGACGCCAGAAGCATCCCCATCCCCTGCCTCAGTTGTGACAGAAACACCGAAGTTCCCCTGGGGTAAACGCCATCCCCACTGGGGACCATGCCCTAGTCCACCAGCACGCTGGCATCCTACCTGCACAACAAAGGGATGCAGCCCGTGGCACTGGCCCCTCGGCGTGTACAGTTGCGCAAACACCACCGCGTGAGTAGCAGTCTTGCCCATATTGCCGACCCAAAATTTGGCAGCTTCGAAATCAGGGGAATGTATGATGAATTCCTGCACAAGGGAAAAAATGCTAAAGTTATAGTTAGCAACTGAAACACACATAGAATTATTTTCCTTTTCGATAGATTCAATTTTCTACATTCAAGATCTTTGAGGCAAGAATCCAAATTGATGCTATTTATACATTTCACTTCCTGTATGGCACAGGTAGGCCATATTTTTTAAACAGAGCACATTTCTGGATCTTATGACTTAAGGAAGACTCTTCCTATGGAAAATGATAACAAATGTTTCAAACAACAAAATAGGTGCAAAGTACTTTGTAAGCTGGTAGACACCTCAGGTCACGGTCGTCATCACGCAACATCTGCTAAGAGGCCATCCCAAACACACTCTTTAAGCAGAATCCTCTGCCCTACTTAACACCGTGCCATGTCCCCTGCTGACTTCTAACTCAGGACATGCCATAGTTCTTTTGCTCTGTCTCCATCTTCTTGCTCCACGATTAAGGGCTATACCCCAAACGCCTCTAGCGCAAGGTGACTCGCAAAGTCAGAAGGAATGTAGGAAATCATGGATGAGTGGTGGCTTACAGTGTTCAGCTTTCGGCTAGAAGGGGCGAGGACAGGTACCCCAGGACGTGACAGGTGCTCATCGAATGGTTGTTTTGCAGGTATTGAGACACCATGGAAGAGAAAGCTGGGCTGGGGGAAAGCTGCCAGCTGCACCCTCTGTTCTCTCAGGGACCACCGGCTCTTTACCTACCAGGGTCGGGGGCGTGCCAGCCTTGGCCAGCCCTCCCCACCTGCCTTTAACACATGGCAGCTCCGATGCCCCCACCTGCTCCCTGTCCTCTGCAGGTGCAGGTGCAGAGTGCCAGGCCAGCCCCCCCGGCCCTTCACTATCCCAGCCTATCCCCTGCACCCTCATTCCAGCCCCCTCCATGGAGGGCACCCGGCATACCCAACTTCCCCCAGCGCGTGCCTGTCTCCCTCTAGCCTGGAACTTCACGACGGCAGAGACTTGTCTGCTGTGCCCACTGCCTCCTGCCCAGTCTCGGAAAGCTGTGTCTAGCACACAGCTAACGCCTGTCGTCTAGATGAACGCAGCGCCAGCAGCCCTGCACCAGGCTCCCACGGGCCTCATCCTGACAGATCTGATGTCACGCTCCCATCTCCACTTCACCCAGACACCAGGAAGAAGCAGGCACAGAAGGCAACTGCTCCTCAGATGTCAAGCTGCGCCCGAGGCCACCTGGGCCCCATCCTTCACCTGCCAGGGAAAATGGGCCTTGCCCCCCTTGGCACTGCAGGGCCGAAAGGACAGTATTGGAGAAGGGACTAGGGGTCAGAAAGACCTGGGTTCAGATAAAGATGCTGCATGGCTCAAAAAATAAACAAAAGCCCAAGAGGTGCCCAGCTTTCTCTCCATCCTACTCTGACACGGAGGCCCTTCCGGAGACCCCCACCATGGCAGCCTGTGTCACACTGCATGGGGATCCCCTCTTACTGTCCCTCACCCCACCTGGGGGCTCTATAGTCTATTCCTGTGTCCTTCCACACAGCACCCCGGCACAGAGCCCGCACCCACCCGTGCTGGTGAGTAACAGATGAATGAATGAAAGAACGAACGATGAGGAAATGCACAGGCGCAGAGCTTCACTTTCTGCCGCAGAGCCCTTCCACCACCACCGCGGGGAGAGAGGAGAAGGGCTCCCAAAATACCAGGCAGTGAGGAGAGACAGGCAGGTGGACATAGTCCTCAGGGACAAGTGAGGGGACAGGGGGCACAGCGGGAAGGGAAGATGAGCCCTCCTCATCCTCTCCCCCTGCCCCAGGCCCCACCATAGCACTGGACACCCCCAGACATCATGAGCCCGTCTGTGTGTGGTCAGCCACCCCCTACCACCCTGGAAGTCCCCTGGAGAGCAGGGCCCAGCCTGCAAGTTCCCAGCGCCTCCCCGCAGACAGTGCTCAGTGGACACATCAGGCAGTGGCCACAGTGCAGATGCCACAGAGAGGTCAAGAAGATGGCAAGGACCGGAGGAGCCAGACCAGGCGGGCAGACAGAGCCCGGCTCAGGTAGATGGGCAGCTGCGGAGGGAGGAGGGCCGGGCAATGTCCCCACACCGCTCACTGCGCAGGGCATGGCAGTCGGACCTGCTTGCTAATCCCATACCACAGGCCATCTGGCAAACCTCTCCTTGCACTCAAATCGCACACAAACGCAAATCATGATGAATTCTCCTGTAAAGGTCACAGTGGGCACAAGTTCTGCCTCTCAGTCCCGTATCTCCTGAGCTCCCACTTTCCAGCGTGACAAATCCCAGTGTGTTTTATAAGTACACATATGAGGACAGGCTTCTTGGTTTAATTATGTTTTTGTTCATGGCAATTTTATTTGCACTCATGACGTTTCATATGTCTAAACCCAGAGACAAGAGTAAGGGAACACCTACCTCTGTGGCAGGGTCGTACCTTGGTTAATTATGGGAAGGGAACACCTACCTCTGTGGCAGGATCGTAGTGAGCAGTCGTCCGAATGGCCTTGGTATTGCTCCCATGGCTTACTTCGGTCAGGGCAAAACATCCAAAAATCTACATATGGAAACACAAAACAACATAAAGCAAGAAAAGCTCCCTGAGCACATTCCTGGAGGGACCCTCCACCATCTTCCTTTCTTTAAGGACTAAACTGTGGATCAAAGCCCCAAATCCCCATTCGCCCCACTAGTGACATCCCACACGTGTCCGGGCAGAGAGGACGGCAGCCAAACCAGGCTGGCACAGCCTCTCTGAGCAGTACGGCAGCAAGAGCTGCTCTGTCAGGAGGAGGAAGAGGAAGCCTTTGGCGTCTGCTCACACAGTGCCAGGACTCAGGGCACCGCATTTGGCGAAGAATTGAAGAATCATGTTAGCGATTCGCTGAGCAGCTCAGAACACCGTAAACAAGGAAAGCACAACACCCCCGGGGACCCTCTCTTGCCATCTCCCTTTTCACACATCTTCACAGGGAACAGGTGGGAGAATTGGGCTCACGGCTCACATGAACCTGAACTTACCTCCATATTGAACACCTTCTGAATGTATTCGAAATGTCTTTCAGAACCAGAGTTGTAAATTGCTGATCCAAAAACCTGAAAACATAACATCATCATATCAATGTGAACAGACGGCAGTTAAGAAAAGTCCTGCTATTCTGGAAGTTCACAAGTGACAGTGCATTTAACACACCGCCTCCGCCCCAGCCCCATATCAGTTCTTTGCACCACGCCCTTCCCCAGAGGAGGAGAACGAAGCTCCTAGGGGTCAGCCGAAAGCATGGACACCAGGCCCAGTGCTTCCCCAACACTCGGCTGCCCTGGGGCCCTGGGTTCATATAATTAACAAAGGCCTGAGAACTGCAGGGGATATGAAACTCAGGGGGCAGGGTGGTAAGGGAGGGAGTGCGGGTGTATGGAGCAGGGGGTCACTGGCCCGCCACACAGTCCAGGCACAGATGGGGCAGTGCCGCCTCCCCAGGTTCAGCTCTACCAGCATGCTGTGAAGGAAGAAAAGCACAGGTCCATTTGCCTTTTTTTTATATATGTACAAAGCAAAAAAAAGTTCCAAAGCTCTTCTTCTTATGGGACTTTAAGCTTCATAGCACTGTATTTTATTCAAGGACTTAATGTGTCAAATTTGCAAATACAGCTGAAAAAATGGAGTTTCTTTGACTCCTGTGTGGCGCCGGGACAGAGGTCCCTCACGCTCAGCAAAGTGTGAACGCGCACTTTCCCTCACTCTACGTGCACGCTCACCATGGTGTGGAGGAAGTATTTGGCAGCCAGGGACCAGTCATACATGCCCAGGCAGTGAAGGAACACCAGCACTTTCAGAGGGCTCCTAAATATGTCTTCCACGCTGAGGAAGTTGTACTCGAAGATCCGCCTGCAGCGAAGGAAGTTCAGCTTGCGGTACTTCTCCAAGGACAGATGGGCACCATGGGAACGGGCAAAGAGAGGATCGCTCTCCAAAGCTGAGAAGATGGTTTTCTGAAAACACAGGAGACAGGGATGGCTTATTTGGAGGCAAAGATGGAATCTCGATACATCTTTACTTACACAGTTTTTCTCAAGGCCAGGGCTCCATGGGACACAGTCTGACCCAGAGACACTAAAACAGAGACAATTCCCCTATTCCTCATCGATGCCCTGAGCCCATCCTGGCGAGCAGAGTAGAAAGGCCAGCCTCACCCCACAGAGGAGGGGCTTTCAGAGCCATAAACACAATTTTGCCAAGGAACTAGTCGCTAACTAGATTCCACTGGGGACCAACAAGACAAGCACCACACAGCACACCTTAAAGCGGAGCATGTCCTCGCCTTCCAGGAACAGTGACAGCTCCTTCCAGCTGAAGGAGGCCCTTGCTCGGTAGGCGTGGAGGGGTCCTTTGGGAAAATCTGGAAACAGAGCATCAGGGCTTCTTTCCAAAGTGGGCACCATTGCTTGTCGCCAACCTGCACAAAATATACAGCCTGAATCAATATGTTCCATTCTAGGGATCCATACCACCCAAGAACAGTGAAACTCACTGCATTACAAGTAAGAGAAAAACAAACTGTAATTCCAACGGGACAGCAAAAGAGAAACACTGCAGCACCCGTGTTCCCAAAAGAGAAGGCAAGATGAACTCTTCTGACTTTACCCCTAAACGAAGGACGACAAAGAGACAGAAGAGTGACAGCAGCAGCCTGTGGCCAGCACTGCAATACCTCTAGGTGAATGGGAAGAGCCCAGAGTTTTGTTGGAGGTTGTGTTTTCTGTTGCCAGAGCCATGCCTGAGAACATGTCAACTGCTGGGGGCACCCAAGATGCGTGGACACCTCCACCCCCAGGCTTGGCAAACCCGGGGCCCAGGAAGTGCTCCCTCTGGAATCCAGCCAGTGCTGGCCAGTCCACTCCAGCCACACATGACAGTACCTAACATCCCCACCCACCCCGGCCCACCTGGACACAGGATGTCCAGCCCGGAGCCAGTGACGACAGGTTTTTATCTTGTTCTCTTCTCGACATACAGGCATCCTGGCTTCCCACTAACAGAGTAGGCATCCCGAAACCCAGCTCTCTTGACCAAAGGTTCAAGAACAATTCCACTGTTCTGGAATTTTCTGTATAGACTGGGTCCTTTTCCAAGTGCCTTGGCTAATCAAGGCATTGGACAGGAGTGGCTGGTGAACCCAGACCTAGGGGAACATGGGTGTGAACCCCCCAGCTTAACTCTTTAAGGCCCAGGGGAACTTTTAAATTCTTTTACTAGAATGTTGAAACAGTCTAGGATGTTGGACTGAGTGTGATTGGTCAACACTGCTGGCAATGCTTTTCTTTGTGGGGGGAGATGGGGGCTGCATGTCTGAGCACATGCCTGGAGCCCAGAGACCCTGCCCCTACAGAGCACATCGTATTTAACCCTCCAGTGACTATGAAGCAAGTCCTATCTTCCCCACTGAAAGAAAACTGAAGCTCAGAGAGACTAAACATCTTTCCAGAAGCCCCTCTGCTGAGAAGTGGGGAGAAAGGTTCTAGCCCAGCAAAGGCTGACCCCAAAGTCATGCCGTTCAAGCATCACCTTCAGATACAGGAAAAGGCAGCACAAACTAAACCTAAAGCATGCAGAAGGAAGAAAATAAAAGATTAGAGTAAAAATGAAACAGAATAGAGAAAAATAGAGAAAAATCAATGAAAATGAAAGTTGGTTTTTTGTAAAGACTGGCAAAATTGACAAATTTTTAGCTAGATTAACCAAATAAAAAAGAGAAAAAACACAAATTTCTAAATGGGAATCAAAGATAGGATATTTCCACTGACTTTACAGAAATAAAGAGGATTATAAGGGAATATTATGAACCACAGTATGCCAACAATTAGATGAAATGGGCAAATTCCTATAAAGTCTATCAAAACTGACTTACAAGAAATAGAAAATCTGAACAGACCCATGTTGACTAAAGAGATTCAATTAGCTATCAATATTTAAGATTTAACTGCTCACAAAGAAAAACCAGAGGGTTTCAACTGTGAATTTTGCCAAATATTTAAAGAAGATTACCACTTAATTCAAAGTCTTCCAGAAAATAGAAAACATTTCCCAACTCATTGTTTGAGGCCAGTATTACCTTGACACCAAAACCAGCCAAAGACATCACAAGAAAACTACAGACTAACATCCCTCATGATAGAGATGCAAAAATCCTCAACAACATTTTGCAAACTGAATGCAGTAACGTGTAAAAAAGATCATATGTCATAACCCAGTGGGATTTACTCCAGGAATGCATTGGTTCAATATATGAAAATCAGTTGATACACCATACCAACAGAAAAAAGGCACAAAAAATACTTATACATGATCACGTCAATAGATGCGGAAAAGACATTTGACAAAGTCCAACACTCTGTCGTGATAAAAACTCTTGACAAATCAGGAATAAATGGGAAGGTCGTCACCCTGATAAAGGGCATCTATAAAAACCCACAGCTATCGTCACACTTAAATGTGAGAGGCTGAATATCTTTTCCCTAAAAACTAATAAATTAATTGAGTTTGCAAGGTAATGATCCATATACAAAACTCAACTGTATTTCTATACATTAGCAGTGAACAATTCAAAAATGAAATGAGAAAAACAATTTCATTGACAATAGTATCAAAAAGTAAAATATTTAGAAATAAATTCAACAAAAGAAGTGTAAAACTTATACTCTAAAAACTAAAAGAAAAGGCCAAGCATGGTGGCTCATGCCTGTAATCCTAGTACTCTGGGAGGCCAAGGCAGGTGGATAGTTTGAGCTCAGGAGTTTGAGACCAGCCTGAGCAAGAGTGAGACCCTGTCTCTACTAAAAAAATATAAAGAAATTAGCTGGACAACTAAAAATATATATATAAAAAATTAGCCAGGCATGGTGGCACATGCCTGTAGTCTCAGCTACTCATGAGGCTGAGGCAGTAGGATCACCTGAGCCCAGGAATTTGAGGTTGCTGTGAGCTAGGCTGATGCCACGGCACTCTAGCCCGGGCAACAGAGTAAGACTTTGTCTCAAAAAAAAAAAAAAAAAATTTGAAAAAAATTAAAGACCTATATATGTGAAAAGACATCCCTATTCATGGATCAGAAAACTTAACATTATTAAAATAGCAATACTCTCCAATTCATCCATAGATTCAATGTAATCCCAATAAAAAATCCAGCTGGCTTTTTGCAGAAAGTGCAAAGTTGATCCTAAACTTTATGTGGAAATGTAAGGGGCCCAGAAAAGACAGAACAATCTTGAAAAGGAACAAAGTTGGAAGAATCATACGTCCTGATTTCAAAACTCACTACAATGTTATCATAATCAAGACATCGTGGTACTGGCATTAAGACAGACACATTCAGGTCGATGGACTAGAAATCAGAGTCCAGCAATAAACCCTTACATATATGGTCAGTTGCTTTTTGATAAGGGTGCAAGATAATTCAATGGAGAAAAACGGCATTCTCAACAAGTGGTGTTGGGACAACTGGACATCCACGTGCAGACAAATGAGGTTGAACTACTTTCACGCACGTATGCAAAAATTAACTCAAAATGGATCACAGACCTAATTGTAAGAGCTAAAACTATAAAACTCTTACGTGATTAAATCTTTGTAATCTTAGGTTAGGCAAAGCCTTCTTAGATATGATATCAAAAGCACAAACAACAAAAGAAAAAGAAGATAAATTAGACTGCATCGAAATTAAAATCTTTTGCTGCAAAAGACACCATCAAGAACCTTAAAACTCAATAATAAAAAGACGAGCCAATTAAAAAATGGACAAAGGGTTCAAAGAGACATGTCTCCAAAGACATAAAATGGCCAATAAGCATACAAAAAGATGTTTGACATCATTAGCCACCAGGGAAATGCAAATCAACAACATAATGAGATATCATTTCACAGCCACTAGAATAGCCAATTCAGTAAATAAATAAATAACAAGCATTGATGAAGATGTGGAGAAATCAGACCCTCCTGCATTTCTGGTGGGAATGTAAAATGATGCAGCCAATTTGGGGAACAGTTTGGCAAATGGTTAAACGTAGAGTTACCATATGACCCAGCAGTTCCACTCCCGGGTGTGTACTAAAAAGAACTGAAAACATGTCCACACAAAAACTTGTACTTGAATGTCTATAGCAGCATTATTCATAATAGCCAAAAAGTGGAAAGAACCCAAATGTCCATCAGCAGATGAATGGGTAAACAAAATGTAGCAGAGCCATGCAATGGAATATTATTCAGTCATAAAGAGGAATGAGGTACTGACACATCCTACAACATGGATGAACCTTGAAAACATGCTGAAAGAAGTCAGACACAAAATATCACATGTTGTGTGATTCCAACTACATGAAATGTCCAGAATAGGCAAATTATTATAGAGACACAAAATAGATTAGTAGCCCTCAGAAGCTGGGGAAGCAGAAGGACATAAGGAGCAACTCCTAATGGGTCCAAGGTGTCTTTTTGGGCTGATGAAAATGTTCTGGAATTATATAGTGGTAATGGTTACACAATGCAGTGAATATACAAAAAATTCACTGAACTGTACACTTTAGATGGGTGATTGTATGGTATGTGAATTATACCTCAATAAAGCAGCTTAAAAAGAGTAAGGCACATCTCTCCATAGAGACCAAGTGCTCAAAAATGCTAGCTGTAACTCAGAAGGCTGAGGTGGGAGGATCACTCGAGGCCAAGCCAGGAGTTCAACATCAACCTGGGGATATAGTGAGACCCTGATTCAGGAAAAAAAAAAAAAAAAGCTATAAAATCCAAGGGAAACTGTATCTTTCTGGACTTCCCCGCACAGGGCCCCTCCCTGTGGTCTAGAACACTGCTCTCCTCCTCTTCAATCTCCTAGCAATGCTCATCCTCAGCCACTCTCTCGGCATCATTTCATGCACTTAAATTGTCCTCAGTGTGTGGAGAGCTCCCGAATCCACACCTCTAGCTCAGTGCTCATTTGGCAGTTGACTGGAAAGCCCTCCTCTCTCATATCCTGGAGGTTCCCACACTCTGAATGCTCAGCACTGAACTCACCCCCTCCCCTGACCCAGCCTCTCCCCCAGAGCCCCAGTCCACACTACCAGTGGCCCAAGGGCTACTCAAGCTATAAACCCCGAACGTCATCCTAGAACTCCCCTCCCCGTGTGCCCTATAACAAAATCAGTTACCAAGATCTCTACCACATCTCTTTAATGCCTACAGCATCCTTTCCTTTCTTTCCATCCCTATTAAACCTATCGTAATAATCTCCAGTTGAGCAATACTGAGGGCAGGTGAATGTGGTGAGCAGCTACACCATCTCGACTGTGCCTAGCAAGCCCAGGTACTATCAGTATTCTCATTTCCAGGTGAGGAAACTGGAGCTTCTTAGCGTGAAGTAAATTGATCAAGGTCATACAACTATTATCTGGCATAGCTGGCTCCAAATCCCGTGATCCCAACCAGCATAAGTCCCCCATGGGACTTATGCCATGCCACTGGAGGTCACCAACCTTACTGTGCTACAGACAAGGATTGTGAAGCCAGACTGCCTGGGTTCAAATTCCACTATAGCTCACTAGTTGGGTGACCTTAGCAAGCAAGGTCTCTGTGCCTCCGGGGAGATAACGTGGTGACGCTTCACTGGTGCACGCGGTCTGCTATCTACACTGCTGTCACCCACATAAGGCACTTGAACAGTTAATGGCATGGACGTGGGGCCTTCACTATCCTTGTTCTGCCAACGGCTGCCTCCAGTCTTTCTCCTTATGCAGTGCAAGAGACCATTCTAGAACGTCGAGCTGATCATGCTCCCTTTTGTAACCTCAGTGGACAACCTCCAAAACCTCCAAATGCCTCCTCGTTGGCCGCTGGCCCGCACAGCGTCCTTTCTCAGCAATCCCGGGACCCCCGCACCCCGGGCCTTTGTACTGAAGTGGAAGATTGGAAAATTCCACTAAAGTGGAATTCTTAGAAATTCCACTACCGGGCTTTTTTTTCCTTGCGATCCTTACCTGGGCCCCCTCCTCACCTGTGACCTTGCCCTCATAAATCACCTGAAGCCTGTAGCAATTAATATACCAGGCTGTAAAAATAGCTTAGGACTCAGCCTCACTAAAGTTAACCCTGTTGTGACCGTGCCCCTCCTCCTCTCCTGCCCTGTGACCTTTCCCCTCATAAATCACCTGTAGCAGTTAGTGTACCAGGCTGTAAAAAGAGCTTAGGACCCTGCCTCACTAAAGTTAACCCTGTTGTAGCTATGCCCCTCCTCAAGCAGAGTGTATAAAAGACTGCAATGCTCTTTGTCTGGTGCTCAGAATTTGGGAAGAGCAAATTCCCCTCTGAGCCTTGCCGGCCGGCACATAAAACTTGTATTGCCAAAACCTCTGTGTGTGGCCGGGCGCGGTGGCTCACGCCTGTAATCCTAGCACTCTGGGAGGCCGAGGTGGGCAGGATCGTTTGAGCTCAGGAGTTCGAGACCAGCCTGAGCAAGAGCGAGACCCCGTCTCTACTAAAAATAGAAAGAAATTTTCTGGACAACTGCAAATATATAGAAAAAATTAGCCGGACATGGTGGCGCATGCCTGTAGTCCCAGCTACTCAGGAGGCTGAGACAGAAGGATTGCTTGAGCCCAGGAGTGTGAGGTTGCTGTGAGCTAGGCTGACGCCACAGCACTCACTCTAGCCCGGGCAAAAGAGTAAGACTGTCTCAAAAAAAAAAAAACCTCTGTGTGTGTCTCTCGGTCTATTCTTGGTCAGCCCTGCCATAACAGTACCTAGGGTGGCCCCCGCAGCCCCCACCACCCCCCAGCCAGGCCTTTGCACCTGCGGTCTCCCCCCCATCCCGAATTTCCCCCTACCCCGGGCCTTTGCACCTGCGGTCCCCCCGCCCCCGGGCCTTTGCACCTGCAGGCCCCCCGCGCCCGGGAGCTCCCTCAGGCCCCACCCTCGGGCTTGCCAGCCCCCGAGCCCCGCACCGTCTAGCGCACACGGCAGAGCGCAGGGGAAGTCTGTCGGGCCACAACCGCTTCCCGCAGAGCGAGGACCAGCCGACCGCCGTGCCTCTAAGACTGTGTCCGCCCTGTGGGGGAGGCCGGACCCCCCTCCCTGACGTCATCGCGCCGCGCCGCCTTGTCGCTTGGAAACCCGGCCTCGGCCGCCGGAGGTTTAGCTGGCTGGTGAGGAAGCTGACCTGGGCGCTCCGGGCCGCTCTTCGCCTCCCGCCGCAGGCCTGGCTGGGTGACTCCGGCAAGTCGCTGCCGCTCCGGGCGCCCGTAGCCCTGAGATGCGGGTTACACTGGTCTCTGAGTGTGCCCGGGGACCTTCCCGCCTTAGAAACCCTGGGGCCTCTCTGTTCAGTGCGCTCCGGAGCAGCGGAAATAGAACCTCTGGCTGGGGCCTGGGCATCTCCAAGCTGGTGCACATGCCCAGGTGCGCGCGGAAATCCGAGCCCCGGTCGCCCATATGGCCAACTCGATAGCGCGCCCTTTACCCGCCTCGCTCCTGCGTCCTGAGGTTGGCTCCACTGTGACTACCTGCACCCTGACCCTTGTCTCAAGGGCTGTCTGGGGATCCAGACTGTTAATAACACACCCCGTCTGAAACCTACAGAGATGGAATCAACCGGACTTAGCAACTTGCCATATAAAGAACAAAGAAGAAGGAGAAGTCCCAAGGTTTCCATTCGAAGGGAACTAAGGAAGATGGGCAGCACAGTTACCGGGAAGAGAAAGGTAAGTTCAGTTTCAGAGATGTGTCACGTTTAGGACTGCGGTAGGACGTCTGGATGCGGATGCTCAGCCGATGGGTGGAAATCTCTCTACTCCTGTTCTACTTTGAAACAGCTTCTCCTTAATTCCACGAAAAGGTTTTTCTTCACAGTTATCACTCTTATTCAAAACAGACTTAAAATTGTGGGTTATCAGTTTTGAAAGCAGAAAGAAGGGACTGAATGACAACCAGGTGCCCTGCTAAGCAGTCAGACCAGATCCCCAGTCCAGGCCAGCGTTTCTAGCTTGGGGTCTGGGGCATGGTTGGTTGCAAGTGGTCCTGAGTCCACAGGAGCATCCAGGATTGCCTGCAGACCAAATCAATCGGAGTCTAATGAGAATACACCCTACTGTTGAGAGTAATACCCATTCAGTGCAGAATTCACACCTTCTTTGGATCACAATTTCTGCCAAAATTACAACTACTAGTAAGTTAGGTTCACATGTTTCATTGACATTAGAAAAACATCTTTCTGCCGGGCACAGTGGCTCATGCCTGTCATCCTAGCACTCTGGGAGGCCGAAGTGGGTGGATCGTTTGAGCTCAGGAGTTCGAGACCAGCCTGAGTAAGAGCAAGACCTCATCTCTACTAAAAATAGAAAGCAATTAGCTGAACAACTAAAAAAATATATATATATATATATATATATATATATATATAGAAAAAATTAGCCGGGCATGGTGGCGCATGCGTGTAGTCCCAGCTACTTGGGAGGCTGAGGCAGAAGGATTGCTTGAGCCCAGGAGTTTGAGGTTGCTGTGAGCTAGGCTGATGCGACAACACTCTAGCCTGGGCAACAGAGCAAGACTCTGTCTCAAAAAAAAGAAAAGAAAAGAAAGAAAGAAAGAAAAAGAAAAACATCTTTCTACTGGGAAATCATTCGGGTTCATTGAAGGAGTGAGGGAGAGAGAAGCTGCTTCTAGGCAGACACTGGAGGGCAGGTTAAAGGAGAAGACCGTCAAGCAAGTGGTGGGCCAGTCCAGGTGAGAGGTGAGCCGGCCTGAGATAAGGCTAAGGTGGAGTTGGAGGGTGGAGAGGGAGCTGAGTGACTTTCTGTCAGTTCTATTTAAGTTAGGGTGTCATCACAACATGACATGGAGGAAACATACAAAGCACATGTTTCCAGCCTTGGGGATGTCCTCGGACTCCTCTCCCATCTCCCTCTCTTTTTCCGCCCTCCTTTTCTCACATTTGTCTGCCTCCTGACTCGTCAGGGCTGGCTTATGGCAAGTGTCAGTCTCATCACTTCACGTCTCCGTTTAGTTTCCTGAATTGGTGACTACATTTTAAGACTGTTGTTCCCAGCTCTGACCATGGCTTTATCCCAGGACTACCCCTGCTCATTTGCTTGTCCATCCTGCAGCACCTCTCCCCAAATGTGGTTCCCTCCTAGGCCTTAGGACACTGGTGGACCTGAGAATGTCATTGGACACCTCTCTGTGCAATCAGGAGGACAATGAGATACACAGGATTGTGGTGAGGTTGGAAGAGAGGATGGGGTCGTGCTCCTGTAAATTAAAATTCTAAGCCCCCCACTGACTAGATGCACCCCCTCTTGTCCAAGGGGACCCCAGAGAAGCCTTAAAACTGAGTTCCCAGCCATGACAGGCTGAGGTAAGACACTCATCCCTTGCTAACGGCCATGATGCTTTTTTTCCTTAGGGCCAGACCAGCATTCTCTCCTGAAAGGAGACCACCAGCCACGAAGTGGTTTTAAACAATCTCTGGAACATGGCAGAGAGGGGGCTGTTTCTGAACATGGACCCCATGAAAGGGCAGAAACCTCCGTTGCACGGGTGCATGTTTTTCTTTTCATAAACATTCATGACTCCTCCTATAGCTAGTGAAATATGTATATTTGGCCACCCTGCTCAGTAGAAATTCCTGTTCCCATTGTTCCTGCCTCAAAACACATGCCCCTGGCTTGTGGCTGGAGTCCCTGCTTTCCAGCCTGCCAGAATGGCCACCCGCAGGTGCAACCTTTTATGAGAAATAAAGCTCTCTTTTCCACATTATGAACTTCATTGTTTCTTCAGGTAATATCTACTCAGGGTTGTGTTGCTGGGACCTGGGTGGATGGATATGCCACTGAAACTGGCATAGAAGGAGAAACTTTGGGAACAAGAAGAGGAGTTTGGTTTTGTTAGCTATCTCCTGGCAAACTGCGCTTGTGGAACCCTGGTGTGAGCTGCAGGGGAAGAGGGGGCTCTTAGGGTAGCTCAGAGACAGTAATCCCCGGGAACTCTGCCATCGGTCCCCACTCACCCCCTCTTTGGCTCATTTTGACATCCATCCCATTTCCTTCTGGCACACCCATTGCCTGCTCCCTGTACATTTATAGTCATTTCCTCAACCGGCCATCATTGGCAACCGCAGTTATTTGAATGCATTGTGAAAACTAAAGTTGCCTCCCACCCTCTGGCCATTTGTCTCCCTTCGTCCCCTCCCTCATCTCTCTCCCACCACCACCTCCCTTGCTGATTTAGAATTCATGGAAGGGTGTCTGGGAAGGAGTCACTGGTGCACTGGACTGGGAATGGCCCCATCACAGTGAAATCACGTTAAGTAGTAGGCAGTGAGAATGGCATTAGAGAAGAGTTATGGAATATAAATGTAAAGGAAAATAAAAATCTCAGGACCACCCCCCAACTCCTGATGCAAAAGGGAAGGTGAAGCCTGGAGGCTGAGTCCTGCAACACCCCCTTCCACAGGAACAGCTGCTGCTAACATTCTGCATCAGCCAGATCACCAAGGAAAGCTCAGAGGCCTCAGGCATCAGCACGGACTGTCCCACAGACCATTTCTGAGGAAGTTCCTTGCTGGCCTCGCATGTACATGGACATACAAATTGTAACTTTGGGTCTGCAGACTAAGCCCAGATCCTAAAACTAAAGTCTGTTCCATTCCACATTAATAATGTTGACTGCAGGTTTATCTTCCCAGGTGCAGAACAGAGATGAGATCAATCATTCTTCCACCCACCCAGGGACATCTACATAATTGATTCTTCTTTTGCTCCCTTTTTCTTTTCAAGCACTCACCTTATCTTAAATAAAATATGGATTTCTTGGGCTTCACAAGAATGTAGCCATTTGCCTCCCTGCCCACCCCACTTCTGCGCTTTTCTTTCTGTATGCCTCCTCCCCTCAAACAGGGAGTTCCCAAATCCCTCTTCAGAAGAAGTCACAGATGCATCTGTCGCTTGTCTTTTTCCTGAGTGCATCCTTAAACTACAGCTTAATAAGCCTCCATTGATTGTGTAAAAAGAAAATCAAAGTCTCAGAGCCCCCACCTCCTTATGCCAAAAAGAAGGTAAAGGCCTCCGGTGCCTGTGAAGAGCTGACCCCACAGATCATTCATTAAGGAAATTCCTTGCTGACCTCTCATAAGCAAGGACGTGCAAATTGTACCTATGTTTAGCACCTAAAACTAAAGCCTGTTTGATTCCACACTAAGAATGAGTTGTCTACTAGCAACCGGAGACAAGACAGAATCAGACATTCTTTCACCTACCCAGGGACATACACAATTGATGCTTCCTTCACTCCCTTTTTCCCTTTTAACATTACCCTTATTTTATGTAAAATGTAGATTTCCTGGGCCCCACAAGAATGTAACCACTTTGCCTCATCAGCCCCCGCCACCCCTCTTCCCCGCTTTTTCCTTCTCTCTGTTGCCTTTAAATGCTGCAGGTTCCAACTACCCCTTTGGAAAAATGACCGTAGCTTGTCTGCGGGTCGTGTTTTTCCCAGGCACCTCCTCAAAATCTTGGCTTAATAAAACCTTCATTGATTGAGATCTTTGTCTCAGTCACTTATTTTTGGTTGTCATAAACGTGGTTTTGTAAGACGCACATCCAACAAGTGAAGCTTTGGTCTTCATGGGGAATGAAACTAGCATGAGGCAATGAAAAATCTTTTTTTTTCACTATAAACCCAACGCATTCAATCCAAAGGGTTTATATGCTGAAGGAGTCTTAGCATCAGGTGCCTGTGTCTGGCTGAGGGCCTGGACGGTGATGGGGGCTGCTGCTGAAGTGGGCTGAGGCCTGTGTTCTGATCAGCTGGAGCTGCCACTCAGGACGCTCGGAGCAGCAGAGGCCTTCCGGGTGAAGCCTCAGCCTCTGAGTTCCCACGCTACACCCTGCTTCCAGCACTTAGATACTAAGGACCCAGAATGAGGGGCTTTCTGGGTCCCAGTTGAGTCTCTCTAGAGCTGCATCATCGAATACAGTAGCCACTAGCCTCATGTGGCTGTCTAAATACGCATCACTTAAAATTACCTATAAATTTAATTTAAATCGGTTCCCTAATTGCACTAACTACACCTCAAGTACTCAGTAGCCACATGTGGCTACTCTATTAGACAATGCAAATGGAACATTCCCATCATCACATTAAGTACTACAGCATAGCGCTATCTAGACACTACTCCCAGCCCCAGGCAGTGGGTCAGAACCTTGACCTAAGCCTGGATCTTGCCAGCTTTCTCTGCTTGCTACACCTAGCATTCTCTGGCTGGGCCCTGCTTTTCCCAGAGAGACAGGCCTGGACATCTCTGCTACCTGCATAGATCTCCTGCCACACTCTCTAATCTCAGTGATCTTTCCATTCAGCAATTATTCACTGGGCATCTCCTATATGCCAAAAAGTATGTGAGGGCTATGGTGATAAACCAGACAGGGGTCCCAATCTAACAAAGCATATTTTCTAGAGAGATGATGCAAACAAAGCTTGGGTAGTTACAAGAAAACAAAACATGGCAGTAATAATAACATGCAAAATGGGAACCATTTGGTTGGGTGGTCGCGGAAGCCCTGCCTGAGGAGGGGACAGTTCAGCTGTTCTTGAGTGGGCAGAAGATCTGAGAATACACATGTCAGGCAAGGGAACACCCAGCAGAAAGGCCCTAAGGTGGGAATGAGCTTGTTGAGTTTGAAGAACAAGAAGACCATGGTGGCAGGGGCTTAGCAGGTGGGGGCAGACAGTTGGGGAATGAGGTTGGAAAGGGAGGCAGGAACAAGAGTGCACAGGGCATCGGAAGTTGGAGGCAGCAGGCAGGTTAACTGTATCCTTAGATCAATAGGATGGTTTCCAAGAAGCAACTGACATGCTCTTGTGCAAGGATACCATCCCTTGTCAAATAGGAATTTTCCACCTCCCCTGCCAAACGTTGGCTTCTGAATTTATGATCCCTCACTCCAAAGTCCTAGGACTGCAGGTTTCTGTGACCTCTCTCTCCTGTGCCCACGTGACATGCAGCAGAGAAGCAGAGACTAAATTAGCCAGTGCTGGGACACAATGAAGCCCCAGGAACACAAAAGGGCCTTCCAGAGCCTGAAAAACAAGAGACTTTTTTCTTTTTTTCTCTTTTTTGCTTCTCATATTATCCGCTTTAGAAAACAAGAGACTTTTGAGAACTTCAGGCCACATTTAAATAAAGCAGCATTGTTGCTATATGTGGAGAAATCAAAGTGGATACCTTGCCTTGGGACTCCCTCAAAAGATTTTTTTAAAATTTAGTTCTCTTTCACTCAGTTGTCACTGGCTCCCCCTTTTACACCTTTGTTTAGAGATAGAAGGTGCCTTAGAGAGTAACTAGCTTCTCTTTCTCTGCAACTTCTAAACTCTGTACATGCCTTGACTGTTTCACTTCTCATATTCCATAGCCATCGTCACATCTTTCTGCCTCTATTGTCACCTGAAGGCCCCTCAAGGGCAGGGTCTTATTTAGCTCTGCATTCTCAGAGCTTATTCCGGGTCCCTGTACACATCAGCAGCTTGGTAAGATTTATAGTTATTTCTTTTCTTTTCTTTCTTTTTTTTTGCTCTTTGAGAAGTTTAATTTGAATTACAACAGATTTTGCTTGGGTAGATAACAGAATTATACATGCAAATCATCAAATCTTGAAATTAAAAACAAACCTTAAATTCATATTGTTAATAATCATTGACTTTATAAAGTCTTATTTTCTGTTTTGAACATCGTAATTATGTTCTGTGCTTAAAGGACTAAGTATTTCTTAAGCAGAATTTAATGAGAAAAAATTATCAAGAAATTAGTTTTTTAAATAAGGAGAGTGTGTGTGCGTACATAGAAAGGAGATGAAGTTTTGTATGGAAATTTGCCTCATAAATGAAGTTAAGAATATTCCCCCTCATGAAAATCCTGAGATGATCCAAGAAATAAGAAAAGCAAAAAAATTCACAGTACAAAGTCAATATACTAAATGAGAAAAAAATGTTTTCAAAACATACATACTATCCAAACATTTTTAGTTATATCATTTTAAATATCTTTAAAATTGAAGAGGGAAAGGAGACAAACATAAATTTGTTAATGCCTTCTTTACCCACAATCTGAGGGGTGAAAATAACTAAAACTGAATATCCTGTTAATAAAAATTTTAAATATAAATAAGCCCTTTCATGTCTCATCTTTATAAAGTTTAAATACTAGTTCTTCAATTAGGGCTAATGTTACATCACTGTGCATTAGAAAAATACATATTCTCCAATCAGCCAAATAGCTGATAAGAACTTTTTAAACATTTACCATACTGAAGTGGAGTTTGACAATTTGTTTTCATATCCAGTCCTGTGTCGTTTAACGATATGTTCTGTGAAATGAGTTGTTAGGCTATTTCATTGTTAGGTGAACATAAACCTAGATGGTATAGCCTATTACCTACCTGGGCTATGTGTCATAGCCTATTGCTCCTAGGCTACAAACCTGCTCAGCATGTTACTGTATTGAATTCTGCAGGCAGATTTGTAGTTATTGATCTTTAGGCTGCGCCAACCAGGCTAAACACCTTTGTGGGTTGAACTGGGTCCCCACAAAAGATATATTGAAGTCCTAACCCCTGGTATCTGTGACCTGATTTGGAAATAGGGCCTTTGCAGATGTAAACAAGTTAAAATGAGGTCATATGGGGTGTGACCCCTGGAGGCTGAAATCGGAGGCAGAAGTCAAGGAGCTCCAAGGATTGCTGGCAACCACCAGAAGCCAGAAGGGAGGAACAGATTCTCCCTCCGAGGTTTCAGAACTGTGAGGGAGTAAGTGTGTGCTGCTCTAAGCCACTCAGTTTGTGGTAATTTGTTCCCAAGCAGTAGGAAACTAACATAGATAGCATAAAATTCAATTACAAGATCATGGACTGGGCTGGAGTGAGCAGTTGTGTCTGTGAGTTTACATCACTCATTTATCTTTTACTTTATTCCACATTTGATCTGTGCTCTTTTCTCTGATAAATCACATGATTTGAAGAGTCTTCATTTCTCTTTGATTCTTATAGAGATTCTTCAGGGAGTGGCAAAATCCCAAGTGTAGTAATGTATAAAAAGAATGAAGAATCTTTGAGGTTTTTGGACTTTCACTACAGATCCAGCAGACCGGGTGCTGCTTATGTTGGACTAAATTGGCAGTATCCAGCCTTCTCTGTTCCTCCCGTGGACGCGTCCATCTGTCACAGCATGAGGTTCTATCATTCTTAAGAAACACCATGGCTGTGCTTAGACGTAGAAACGCCCTGGATGCAACTCCTCTACAAAAGAAAGCCAACCGGAACGCAAGTGGAGAAAAGGGAGCTTTCACACGGGACTTATCTTGAACGTTCACAAACTTAGGCTCCTGGACTTTCATCAATGATCAATACCGGAGAGAATGGATTCCAGATCTTCTGGCTTTATGATTTATAAATATAGCAGCTCCAGAATTCTTCCAAAACTCAGCTCTGACCATGTTACTACCAGGCACCAGCACACCTAGGATTTATATTCCCCGGATAATAAAACAGAGGTTAAATTACTTAAGCAAGAACTCCACAGTTGAACCACGACCAAGCAAAGCAAAAACCGATGAAATCACCGCTTTAATTTCCGGCCCCGCCCTATGACGTCAACGTGCCACCGAGTCTCTGCGTCATCGCCACGCGCCGCGACCCTGGCCCTGAAGTGCCGGCTGGTCATGGCGGAGGCGGGTCGGGTCGCGGTGAGCGACCCAGGAGGGCTGCTCCCGGGGGGCTTCTGGGCGGCCGTGGCTGTGTGGCTGGAGAGGCCGCAGGTGGCCAACAAACGGCTGTGCGGTGCCCGTCTGGAGGCCCGTCGGAGCGCCGCCCTGCCCTGGGCGGAGGCCCGCGGTCCCAGGCCGAGCGCCGGTCCCGAGCAGGAGGAGGGACCGGGACCCAGCCCCAGGCCTCTAGCAGGACCCACGAGGGGCCGGCGCCAGCTAGAGCAGGCACAGAAGGAAGCAGCCTCAGCGTCTCTGCTAGCTGGGAATCCGGGGCAGCCCGGCAAGGCCGGTGACGGGGAGAGCGACTTGCCCGCCACCGACCTGGATTTGCTCTGGGACGATTTCTCCCGCAGTCTTGGCGGCGGCAGTCCGGAGTTGCTGGCCTTCCTCACGGTCCCTGGGGCGGGATCTCAGCCTGAGACGCAGCACGAGCTCGACGTGGTTCTCAGAACCGTCATCCCGAAAAGGAGCCCTCATTGCCCGCTTGCAGCTCCGAGGAGAGAAATAGTCGTGCAAGGTAAAAGCATTTTGGAAAGTGCAAGGATACGATTAGATTAAAAAGCATTCGTTAAATCTCAGGTCTGAAAAGGTACTCAAGTCACTTACTGTGCCAGTTCTCTAGTGTCCTAGGAAGGTTGTAGGTTTTTTATTTTTTGAGTAGGCTCATAAAAATATGTGTCCTTAGTACAGTGGTTGGGATAGTTGATTGGGTTGGTGTCTGGAAAGCTTCACGGAGAAGGTGAACGATGAGCTGGATGTTGAATGATAAATAGGAGTTGAGCAGGTAAAGAGATAAGTGAAAAGGGAGCAATTTATGCCGAGACAAACAAGGGTAAAAGAGCATAGTGATTGGATGCATGAGAACCTATGCTAGTCCTCAGTGTTTGTCAAATCTCTGGCGTTTATTTTCACTGTCCATGACCTTGACACTTCAGCCTCACCCCCTCGTCTTGAACTTTATTCACCTAAGTTTCCTGTGGCTGCTGTAACACATTACTGCACATTACTGCAATTTCTTGGCCCAAACGAGAAATTGATTTTTTTAGTTCTGAAGGTCAGAAATCCTCATTGGCTCTGCTCTTTTCTCTGTCCTGGATTTCTCTCACAAGGCCAAAAAGAAAGAGCCGTTTGGCTGAGCTCTTATCTGGAGGCTTTGGGAAAGAATCTCTCCCAGGCTTATTCAGGTTATTGGCAGAGCCCAGGTCTCTAGGCAGGACTGGGGTCTTTGTTTCTGTGCTGGCTGTCCACTCCTGGAAGCCTCTTTGGTTCTTTTGTACAGCTTCCTACATTTCAGAGCCAGCAATGGGGGCTAGTCATTCTCATGCTTGGAACCTCTCTGCCTTCCTTTTCTGTTGGCATCTCTCTTCTGCCTCCATCTGGAGAAAGTTGTCTTCCATTCATGGCTCATGGGATTAGATTGGGCCACCAGTGGAATCCAGAGCACTGTCCCCCTCTTTTAGGGTCTGTGTCCTTAATCATGTCTGCAAAGTGCTCCTTTTGCCATGTAACATAATACACCCGGGAGTCCTGGGTATTGGGGCATGGACACCTTTGGGAGGCCATTCTGCCCACCGTAAGCATCAATTGCTGGTAGTTACATACCCCCTCTGCCACATCCCAGTACTGTCTGCTTCTGTGCCTTTGTAGGACTCTTTTTGGGTGTCCCGTTTGCTAGGGAGCCTCTCTGACCCTGCCAGTCCAGTTTAACATAGGAGTTCTTCCAGCTTTCATCAACTGTGTCATAATCTTAACCTTTTTACATTTCCCCTCCATTAGACTAAGAGGGTTAGCAAAGCAGTGCTAGACTTCACTGAAGAGGGGGCAGGACTGAACTTTTCCTTTCTTCCTCTTAGAGAGGCAGTGTTTCCTCTCAACGGAGAGTGTCATTTTCAGGGTCGCTTTCCACGTTTAGCTCCTCTCAGGAAGGCTCACAGAATACTTAGGTCCTCTGTGGAGTACAGACGGCCTTGTTTAAGTTCTGGCTTTCCCAGTTACTAGCTGTATGGCCCTGGCTGTGCCTCAATTTCTTCATTTTAAAATGGGGTAATAATAAAATCTCTTAGAGTTGCTGGAAGAGTTAAGTGAAATTATACATTGTAAAGTGCTTAGAATAATTCCTGGCACATGGTAAGTAGCTAGGCAATGCTAGAGAAGATACTCTCTCAGGTTTTTGTATACTTCTTCGCCCTAGTCTAGGTAAGCTCACAAAGGAATTAAAATTCATGTGATTAAGACATCTTAACTATTAGCAGCAGGGCAGGATGGTACAGTGGTTAAGAACTTGGCCTCTTTAGTCAATCCGATCAGAATTCAATTTGAGCCTATCTATGTGAATTTGGGGCAGATTATTTAACACTTTAATGCCTTGGTTTTCTCATCGAGAGCAGAGATTCTCAACTGGGACAGTTTTGATCCCCAGAAGTTTGTCATCATTTGGAGACAACAATGATACAGATTTTTGGTTAGTGCACTGGATGGAGAGGGAGAGGTTGCTACCGGAGTCTGGTGGGTAGCGGCCAGGGATGCTGGTAAGCATTCTGCGGTGTACAGAACAGTTCCCAGCAATAAAGTGTATCCAGCCCCAAATACCAATAGTGCTGAGGTTGAGAAACCCTAATCTGGAAGGTGGTAAAAATAACACTGGATGAGAAAGCTGTTACGTATTTTAAATCAGATAATTCACGTAAAGAATGACGGATTGGTGTCAGTCCTCTTTTCAGACTCTGATCTCACTCGTAGTGAAAGCTGTGCTTCTGTTAATTGCAGGGCCCTATGTGACCTGGGCCCTGTTACCCTTTGACTTCACCTCCCTCTGCTTGTCACTTTGTCCATGCCACTCACAGCTGTCCCCTGTGCAGTCTGAGCACACTCCTACCCCAGGGCCTTTGCAGTTGCTGCTCCTCTGTCAGAAATGCTCTTCTTCACGGTACACCATGGCTCAGTCCTTCACCTCCTGCTTTCTGCTCAGATGTCATGTTATTGAGGAGGACTTCTCTGGCCACCCAGTATTCAATAGCAACACCCCCTGATTGCCAGAGTTTCCTGTCCCCCTCAGTTGCTTTCTTTCCATCTGTATGCAGTCAGCCCCTTCAGCCTCTACCTCTTTTTGGCAGATCTTGTCCTTTTTGGCTGATGTGGAAGGTGGACTTCAATTATGCTTACTTGGTTTGTGAAGTGAGGTATATATTCATTTTTAACTGATATTTTGCTTTTTTATATATATGTCAAAGGTAAATGTAATTGATTTTAGAGATAGAAATTCATACGACCACACCTTAAATGTCCACACAAATTGATATAATGCTATAAATTTAGCTTAGGAATATGTTGCTCTGCTTATATTTTAATGGGAAGGTGAATGTCATGGGAAGGTGAGTGCAAAGTCCCTGCAAACAGCGAGGGCTCCACACAACATGAAGCCTGGGTTATGAGGGCCTGGAATTACTTTCCTGAATTGGCCTCTGATGGTTGAACAGCGTTCTATGCCCCCCACGTCTGAAGATCAAGGTCGGGCTGTAGCAGACACCCAGCTGGAGCAGAGATCCCCCCTCTCTCCATCCAGTTATAGCTCTCAAGCCCTGACAGACTCCAGTTGGCTGGCTCTTCCCTCGGGTCCTGGCTTGTGCGCCCCCCAACAGATAACTGTTAAGAATGGCTGCTGGGTGCCTTGCACATTCTGGGCACTGGGCTGTAGCAGTGAGTAAAAGACAAAAGCCTCTCCCTTCCCCTGCAGTGCCCTTGTAAGCAGAGTGCTCAGGAGAGCCTCCGAGAGATTAAAAGCATCATAATTTATTCATTATTTTTTTTGATACTGCTTCTGATAAGATACCCAGCTAAGCAGTTAGAATTTGTCATCCTTCTCTTGATTTTCCCAGATGTCCTCAATGGAACCGTTACTTTTTTACCTCTGGAAGAAGATGAGGAGGGGAATTTAAAGATTAAGATGGGCAACGTGTATCAAATGCGGCTCAGTCACAGCAGGGAAGAATGGTAAGAGCTGGGTGGCCGATTTCTGTTTCCCTGTTTTATGGTTTCGATCCATTATTTCTTTAGGCAGCTGAAAGATTGTGGATTGCTGAAGAGCTTACCATCCTGATCTCTTAGGCAGTTATGGTTTGAAGGATTACACTTGCTAGTTGCTGTGCCGTGGCATGTTGTTCTTCCTGTTGCTGCCCATCCCTGCGTCTGGGTGGTCATAGCCTGGCTGGAGCCTCTAACATAGTCTCTAGCATCTACCTTCTGTGTAGCCTTGACAGTCGGCAGCCCCAGGTTTTAGCACTGAAGTCCAATAAGTTCAAATCCCTTTATTATTTTACTTTTTATAACTTGTTAATAGGGAGTAGGTGATGATTCCTTTTATAGTGGATGTTCACTAATGCTTATTACAACAATAACAGTTTAATAAGCACCCTTAATTTCATATGGTATTTTTACCAGTACAGAAAGTATGAAATTTAGTTTATACCATTTGCTGTTTTTTTAAGCAAAAAAGTCAGAGGAAGGGTAAATTCACTTTTCACTCTCCTGCTGCTGTTTCTCTAAGTGCCCATCAGCTTATGCTTCCGAGAGCAGTCTTAAGGGATGAGTCTCTGTGACCAGAATGGGTTTGCACGTGGCTTCCTAGAAAGCAAAGGGCCACAGTAGGAAGAACCTGGGTGTTGGGGTCAGACAGACCTGGGTTTGCCCACTAGCAGCATGGTCTTGAGTGTGTCACTCGATCTCTGTGGCCCTCAGTCTTCTCACCTGTGAAATGGGTTTGATGATTCCTGAGCCTCTGAGGAGGTGGCTGGGCTGGGCCTTGCAGGGACCTTTTGCAGGCTTAAAGCTTGGTGGGAGCACTGAGGCCCCTTGGGAACTGTCCAGAGGTTGCCCCAAATTGCCAAGGGAACCTGCCCTGAGGTCCCCTCCTCTCAGCATGCTCTTGTTGGAAGGTGGGGAGTGAGAGTGATGCTGGGAGCAGCTAGGTTCACCTGTGGCAGTCACCTGGGCACATACTAATGCTGGAGCTGTTTGTCAGCCCTGAAGGCAGCCCATCTCCTTGAGTACAGTGAGAGCACCTAGTGCGGCTCCTGGCCATAGTAGTTGCTTGGGGTGTGTTCGCTGCATTGGAGTCACGTTCACTGTCCTTTGAGAAGCTACTGAGGACACGGTGGCTGCTTCCTGTCTTCTCTGGTGGGCAGTTCCTGTCATGGCCCTGTTGGGCAGCTGTCACTCGCAGTCTCTGGTTGTGACTTGGGGGCCAGATGAATTGCATTCTAAGTTGAACACAAATGAAATGGACACCGATGGGCTCTGTTGTGGAGCATACGTGCTCCTCCTCAGCACGTTTCTTTTTAGCAGTGTTTGTTGTGTGCCCAGCATGTGCAAGTCTCACCGGGGAGACAGACAATATATGTTCCAAATCAGGTAGTGCTATGAAGAAAACTAAAACAGGTAAACAGTACCTCCCCGTGTTCCCTCATTAGTGACGACAGTGGTGTGCCCCATGTATGTGGTGGGTGGGGAAGGCCTCTGAGGAGGGGGTATTCAAAGGGATGCCAGAGTGGATGCAGGAGGTGGAGGCTGCATGGGCCCCTGGGGAGAGCATCGAAGCCCAGAGGATGGAGCAGGGGACCCACCTTGGCCAGATTGTATCTGCAGAACATGTGGAGGTGGCTGGGGCTGGTGTCAAGCTGCACAGGAGAGCCTCTGAAGTGAACTGCATAGGCCTCACAGAAGCAGCAGCCAGGCCAGGGAAAATGTTCCGGCCCACTCTGGGCTGTGTCTCTCTGGAGAATCTTACCGGAGTGAGTTGTGCCCCTGTGATACACCGTGGTGCAGAAATCCTGAGAACCATGGCTCTTGCCAGATGGCCTGATAGCTTGCCAGTGTCCCCACACCAGTGCAGTGCCACCCCTCCCCTAGCGTGCCAGTCAGGCCTTTCCAGCTCTGCCCCTCATCCAGCTGCCTAGGTCTTTTATTAGGAATACCCGTTGAATGTCACCTTTTTTGTAGCTTTCTCTCATCTGCCCAACAAACTTATGCTTTTTCCTCTCCACTGTGATTCCCAAATGTAGCCCTTCAACAATGTATTGTCCTCTGGATCCACGTTTGTCCCTGCCAGCCCCCATGGGTTGTGAGTGTCCACTTGTTTATTGAACGCTGTGTGCCAGGCCCTGCGAGGAACTGGGATATAGCTGTGAGTGAAATAGACAAAAGCCCTGCCCTCGGTACCTCCTTGGTGGCAGAAGATGAGGGAGAAAAAATAGACCCAGTAAAATGCACGGGGCACATGTGTGTCCTCTATGTGACTGAGCACTTAGCTTTCGGGCAAGTAGATGTTTTGTGAACCAGTCTACTCATATTTCAGTTGCACATGTGAAAATACTTAAAAAATAGAAATGTTAGGAAAATCCTTAGACGTTTTAGAAGCTGGCTGGTTTGTGCCTGAAGCAGAAGGAAGGAGGAGCTTTATCTGTTCACCCATCCGATGAGCATCATAGGCTGTGTATATGCGTTTTTAGCAAGTTTGCAAAAGAAGAGGGATTCTTTGTGCTTTTTAAGTGTTTTTCTCTATTAAATGAAAATTCTGTAGTTCCAGATTGTTTTATGTTTTTGGTAAAATGCTTTGTAATTATAAATGTCTTAGCTTCTGCTCTTTTCTTTTGGTAAATAATCATATAAATTAAAAATAAGAATTGAAACTAGCCCTGCTTATTCGTATTTCTCTTATTTTTAAAGGTTCATATCTGTTTTAATTTTCTGTCCAGAAAGATGGCATTCAGATGGAATTCTGTATCCCAAACCCACCTGGCTTGGAGAAGAACTGCTGGCCAAGTTGGCCAGGTGGTCTGTGGAGAACAAGAGGAGTGAGTTTAAAAGCACCCTTTCCCTCATTTCCATTGTGAAATACAACAAGGCTTACCAGGAGCTTAAAGAGAAGTATAAAGAAATGGTTAAGGTAATTCTGGTAACATCTGGAAACATCTGTGATTTCTTTTTTTTTTTTTTTATTTCATAATATTACGTGGATACAAATGTTTAGATTACATATATTGCCTTTGCACCGCCCAAGTCAGAGCTATAAGCATGTCCATCGCCCAGACAGTGTGCACTGCACCCATTATGTGTGAATGTGCCTATGCCCATCCCCTCCTCCCCGCTTCCACCTGCCCAACACCCGATAAATGTTACTTCCATATGTGCATGTAAGTGTTGATTAATTAGTACTGATTTGATGGTGAGTACATGTGAACATCGGTGATTTCTTTTCCTTCTCATTTAAGTGAGGTAATATGATCATACTCTGCCAGGTAAAATTGTTTTTCCTGTGAACCTTCTAGTTTTATACAGATGCAGACATCAAGTCCAAATAGACCCACTTAAAGTTACTTATTGTAAGCTGTACTTTGATGTACTTTTGGGTGCAAACAACAAAAACATAGGCAGATGTGTTATAGAAAAGGATCTCTTTTTGTACATTTTTTTAAGAGAACAAAAGGGAAATATTTAATTTATAAGTAGTTGAGTCTCGAATAAATGACTAAGGTACCATAATCCTTTAGTATAGACTTAAAGATATTTTAAGAAAATATATGAAAAATTAAGGTATAAAGAAGATACTTCCAAAAAAGAGATAAATTTTGTGATAACATGTCCACTTGACATATGAGATGTAAGAAGAATACAACAGCAAACGTCTGTGTATTCACACCGAGCTTGAAAATTAAAGCATTTCCAGCTAATATAGTTGAGGCTTCTTTGTCCTCTTCCTAGTTCATGTCTCCCTCCCTCCTCCTAGAAGGAACCACAATTTATTATTTCCATGTATTTTTTTAAAAAGTCACCTCTTGCTGTGTTACAAAGCACCTCAAAAGTCACAGGCCTAAAACCCTGACCGTTCATTGTTGCTGAAGCACCTGTGGGTCCGCAGGGTTGGCTCACGGAGGTTGGGCTCCCGTTCCATCCCACGTCCTGGGCTGGTAGTCCTTCACTGTCTTGCTAACTATTCACTGCCTTCCAGAAAGTACTTTTTATAATATATTTTTTCCAACTTTTAAGATTGTCCTTAGATGGTTCATCTGCATTATCTAATGCATTATGACTGGAAATAGAAATTCCAACATTTACCATTGTCTGTGGATTTTTCTCTTCTGCCAAATGCCAGTTATGTACAGTGCTGTACAGTGTTCCGAGCACCCTGGTGATTGTCCTGCATGTTAGTTAAAGCGTAGGCTTTATCCCTCTTTTACAGATGGGGAAACAGACAAAATAGGGAAAGAGGCAGCAGCCAGCACTGCCGGGTCAGAGAGCAGCAGTGCTGGTCTTTTGCTCCCTAGTCCTGGGCTTTCCTGCTCTTCCCCGCAGCTTGTTTCCTATTCAATACCCTTATCCGCATAAACAGCACAGGATAGTTGAATGTTTTCCTCTGATGTCCACTTGCCTTTTCTAAACACCTTACATTTTCTTTATTATAAAACCTTGCTTTGGAGCGCGTTGTCCTTGGCATGTCTGGTTACATAGAAGTAGTGTCATAGTTTTATGTGTCTTTATGTAAACTTGTTATTGTAAGAGAACAATGATGAATTTGTGCATTTGAGTGAACTGATAGTTTTATGTTATTGCACAGTTAATCCAGTTTGACTTAAGCTTTATGGGGAGACTTTAAGTATTAGGAAGTGGCTGGGAAATAGAACAATTTACATGTGCCTTTGAAAATGTTTCAGGTGTGGCCTGAAGTAACTGATCCTGAGAAGTTTGTATATGAAGATGTGGCTATTGCTGCATACCTGCTGGTAAGAATGTGCATAATCTAAGCTTATCTGGAGTGGGCGCAGGTTGCTATGGTGAGATGCTGCCAGCAATGAAGGATGGTACCAAAGCCATAGCTCACAGTGTTTACAGCTGTTTGTAGAGTTGCTTGCATATGGAACGGTTTCACTTTGTGAGGTACTTTTGCATGAGTGTCAACAGGTGCTGGTTGGTCCGTGATTGGTGGTGACCAGGAGGTGCTGGCTGGCGTGGAGAGGGGCATGTCTCCAGCCCTGGCCTGGGGGCTTCTGGCCCCCTTTCCTTAGTCTGACTTTCTTACCTATAAAGAGTTATCTAAGTAGACTAGGTAATTTTCAGTTTCCTTTGAACTTAAATTCTATTAGACTGTTTAGAAATAGCATCTTTTTTTGATTATCAAAGTATACAAAACTTAAAGGATGTAGAGAAAGAGTGAAGAAACTAACAGTAATCTGTAAAGCTCTTGCCCAGAGATGAATGTGGACTCCCGATGGACAGAGAAAGCTGGGATGCCTCTGTAGCATCAGGCCAGAGCACTGGGCTGGCTCCAGCCACCTCAGGGTGGACACGGTGTCTGTTCCGCTCACCTGTGCATCACCTGCCTTGAGGCCTTTCTGTCCTACTCGATTTATAACCCCAGGTGGAATTTGTGTCTGAATTATTCTTGAAAAGAGTGAATTACCAACTAGCTTTGTTTTATTTTTTCTCTTTTCTAAGATTCTGTGGGAAGAAGAAAGAGCCGAGAGGGGAGTAACTGCCAAGCAGTCCTTTGTTGACTTGGGCTGTGGCAACGGCCTCCTGGTCCACATCCTGAGCAGTGAAGGGGTGAGTGAGGCATGGCTCCCCGACCTTTTCTGGTAGTTTTTCCAGCGTTTCTTCAAGTCAGGCATAGGGCTCACCAACATCTTTTTTTTTTTTCTTTTTCTTTTTTTTTACTTTTTTTTATTTCAGGAAATTATGGGGGTACAAACATTTTGGTTACATGTTATGACTTTGCCACATCCCAACCATGATCTGAGATGGGCCCTTCCCCCGCCTACAACGCTCACCGCGTCCATTAGTTGTGAGTTTACCCACCCCCAACTCCCCTACCCCCAAAGAATATTTCTATTGTGTGAGCACCTTAGTCACCAACATCTTTTCTGTTGGTACAGTCTGGATCCGGAGTCAGCCAGGCTATCAGAGTAGTGACTGATAAGCTTCTGTTAATTTGTTAAACAGATAGCATGTAAAATGAGGAAAAAAACAGATCCCAAGGACATCCCAGTGTGGGCCTTTAAGATGACAGGCTGTCAATAGCACACATATTTCTGCTATCAAATTTTTCTTTTAAAAACCCCCCATTTCAAGGAACTGGAGGGTGAATAAAGGGTAAGATGGATTCTGCCCTTGAGAAGCTTCAATTCCAGCTCAAAGGACCAGTCGTGCACACACAGACGCACTGCGAAGCAGCCCAGTGCTAGGTTTTATGCCCATTTTCTGGCTGCTCAGCTGGTGCGGTAGAGGCAGTCAAGTACCGAGAACAGCACCTGCATGCGGAGCATGCTCAGTAGAGCAAGCTTGGTGTCCTGTGCCTAGAGTTTCCCACCATCAACTTACACCATTCCTGGAGTGTCCAGCGCATTAGGTACCATTGCTGCTTGATACAGAAGTAAGCTGAGCAGCTTCATGCTGGAGGGTGACACAGCTGGAATTTGAAGCCTTATCTTGGTGACCCCAAGCTGATTTTCTTCCTACTGTAGCTTTCTGCTTATGGGATACACATATTTGACTACAACAGTGGGAACATCAAATGATTGTTATGAAAATGCACTTTTCAAAGTGTTTCATAAAAGAATGAGTTTGTAATTGTAACACCTGTGAACATATGGTTAGCACATCACAGCAGGTGGTGACCTGGAAGCCAGTATGTGGAGACAACTAGAAGGTATCTTGTGTATCCCTCCTCTTCCCCTGGCTTGGAATAAATAAAGTTGCCCTGTGAGAGGTAAGGAGCACGGCCAAGGTGCAGGAGGAGCAGAGGTGCTCAGGAATCCGACTCTGAGAGCTGAGTACGCTCACGTTCTTAGGTGTGTACTCTGGGGTGCTGGCCCTGGAAGTGTTCCCAGATTAAAGGCCACTGTGGTCACTTGACTCTGTTTCTCTTCTTGAAGACACATAATGACCATTAGCAGAGTACAGGTTCTTATATACCTGGCCAAGGTGTGAGTGTCTATTTCACATAGCTGAGAAATTGTGCTTGTGCCACGCCCAAATGCTAAGGGTCTCTCGCACTTTATACTGGTGGCAATGCCTGCAGGGCTTTAATTTGTTCATGCTAATGTACTATTATGTACGAAACTTAACCTTTGATTTCTAAAATTAATTATTTCAGCATCCAGGCAGAGGGATTGATGTCCGAAGAAGAAAAATCTGGGACACGTATGGATCACAGACTCGGTTAGAGGTACTGTGTTTGTTCATGTGCTTGATCTAGCATGGCTTAGCCCCTAGTGGCAATTATTTTAGTTAATGTACCTTTTTGTATAGGTCAGTCAGACATGCTAACCGTAAACCTTCATGATAATATAAGTGCTCTGAAATAAGAAAGGAAAAAAAGAAAGATGAAACTTTAGACTTCACAGCCTTCTGGTTAAACTGGAGAAAGGATGCTGACCCCCAGCCAGAAGTGCTGTCTCCTCCCCTGTGTCTGCCACAGCAGTATGCATCTCGTGTGGGCTTCTCCTGTGCTGCCTTAAGGGCACAGCATGTGCCATGTGTTCTTTGCATCTTTGTTGCTTGTCACACAGTGCCAAGCCTGCAAGGACCCCGCCAGGGTGGCAGTACTGTGGGGACTTCCTAGACACAAAGGTCAATGGCTGTGTTGGGGCTAGTATAGGAGGTTTGGGAGGCTGAGGGGACTTGGGGGAAGACACTTTACCCCAGCTGGGGGCTCTGAAAAGGCTTCTTGGGGCACCCTCACAGAGCTTTCTCTTCAGGGGTACGTCAGAGGTAGCCAGGTGCTCAGCTTGGAGTGGAGAGTGTCACTTGCTAATTGTCTCACGCACAGGAGGTGATGTGTAGGGTGGACCATGTGGTTTCAGGTAATTTCGCTCATATTTTTGGACCAGTCCTTTTTATTCTTCCTTTTTCTAGGACTTGAGTGGGACATTATTATTTTTCTTAATACCCCTCCCTAGAGATAATCACATAAACATGTACACTTTTAAAAAATACATTTGTGGCCATAACGTATGTAGAATTTTGACCCTAGCTTTTGTCCATTTAACATCCATTTTAGGCATTTTCTGAAGTCTTAAACAATCATTTGTAAGGATTTTTTAAAAATGGTTGAATTACATTCCATTGAATTGTATGTAGCAACAATGTAAACAAGTTCATTTGACCCACAAACAATACAGGTTTGAACTGCATGGGCGCACTTATATACAGATTTTTTTCAATAAAACGTGGGATGTTTGCAACAATTTGAAAAAACTTTTAAACCATGTAGCCTAGAAATACTGAAAAAAATTAAGAAAGAAGTATGTTATGAATGCATAAAATATATGTAGATACTAGTTTATTTTATAATTTACTACCATAAAATATACACAAATCTATAAAAAGTTAAAATTTATTAAAATTTGATTCTCAGACCATACATGACACTATTTGCAGTCGAGAGAAATGTAAACACATGTAAAGATGCAGTATTAAATCACAATTGCATAAAATTAGCACATACAGTACTATTGTAGTAATTTTATAGCCACCTTCTGTTTCTGTTGCGGTGAGCTGAAGTGTTATATCTGCTTAAAACACCGTGGGATACTACTCATCTCTGTGTGAACAGTTCACCTTTTCAGCAAATTGTGTATGGAAGTAAAAAGTGATCTTATGTGGTTCTTGCACAGTTTTCCATTCATGTTTAGTGCAATATTGTAAACCTTGAATAACACACTGGGACCCATCCGAAGTGCCACTAGTGATGCTGGAAGTGTTCCCAGGAAGCAGAAAAAAGCCACAACCTTATAAGAAAAAGTTGAATTGCTTGATATGTACTCTAGATTGAGGTCTGCAGCTGTGGCTGCCACCATTTCCAGATAAATGAATCCAGTGTAAGGACCACCCTAAAAAAAGAAAAGGAAATTTGTGAAGCCATTGTTTGCAGCTATGCCAGCAGGTGCAAAAACTTTACACTTTTTGCAGAATACTTTTTTATCGTGTATTGAAAATGCAACTCTTACTTGGGTGCAGGATTGTTATAAGAAAGCCATGCTTACAGACTCTAATATGATTTGAGAAAAAGCGAAGTCACTATATGACAACCTAAAGTAAAGGAAAAGTGAAGGATCTAAAGCTGGAGAATTTAATGCTGGCAACGGATGGTTTGATAATTTTAGAAAGAGGTTTGGCTTACAAATAACAGGAGGAAGCAGCTTATTGCTGGCCAGGAGGCAACAGACTGGTTGCCAGATGCCGTTAAGATCGTAGAAAAGAATGGGTATCTGTCTGGACGGGCAGATGAAAGAGCCCTGTTCAGGACCAAAAAGACATTTATTAGTAAAGGAGAGAAGCAAGCACCAGGATTTAAGCAGGAGGGGATAGAGTAACTCTACAGCTTTGTGCAAATGCAGTGGAGTTGATGGTCCGGACAGCCCTCGTCTATTAAGCTGCTGAGCTTTGAAGGGAGGAGATGAACATCAGCTGCCAGTCTTCTGGTTGTATAAAAAGAAGGCCTGAACAACGAGAACACTTTTTCTGGGCTGGTTCCATTGGTGCTTTGTCCCTGAAGTCAGGAAGTGCCTTGCCAGTTTTGATATTGGACAATGCTCCTGGCTACCCAGAGTTCAGCACCAGAGGTGCTGAAGTGGTCTGCTTGCCCCCAAACACAGCGTCTCTATTTCAGCCTCTAGATTCAGGATCATGGGACCTTTAAGGCTCATTACATGTGGTATTCCGTGGAAAGGACCGTTAATGCTTTGGAAGGGAACCCAAATAGAACATCGTGACAGTGTGGAGGAATTACACCATTGAAGACGCCGTTCTTGTTACAGAAAAAGCCATTAAAGCCCCAAACACTAACTTCCTGCTGGAGAAAACTGTGTCTGGATGTTGTGCACGACTTCACCAGGTTTATAGCAGTTAATCAAGGAAATCATGAAAGAGATTGTGGATGTGGCAAAAAAGTTGGGTGAAGGGTTTCAAGATACGGATCTTGAAGAAATTCAAAAGCTAATAGCACACCAGAGGAATGAACAGATGACGATTTGGTGAAGACGAGTGCTTCCGAATGGTGCCAGACGATCAGGAAGAAGACGCACAAGAAGCAGGGCCAGAAAACAAACTGACGTTGGACAATCTGGCAGAAGCGTTCAGATTATCCAGGACTGCTCTTGACTTTTTTGCATCATGGACCTTTCTACTAAAGCAAATGGTAGAAGGAGGATTGGTACCATATAGAAACATTTTTAGAGAAATGAAAAAGCAAAAAAGTCAGGCAGAAACTACAATGTATTTCTGTGAAGCTCCACTAAGTGGACCTGCCTCTCCTGCCTCCCCTTCTACTCACTTCCTCCTCTTCTGCCTCTGCCACCCTGAAACAGCAAGACCAAACCCTCTTCTTCAGCCCACTGAGTGAAGACGATGAGGATGAAGACCTTTATGATGATCCACTTCCACTTAATGAGTAGTAAATATGTTTTCAGTTTCTTATGATTTTCAATTTTTCGTTTTTTTTGTTTTTTTTTTAGAGACAGGATCTCGCTCTGTCACCCAGGTTGGGGAGGAGTGGCCTGATCATAGCTCACTGCAACCTCAAACTCCTAGGCTTATTTGATCCTTCCGCCTCAGCTTCCTGAGTAGCTGGGACTATAGGTACACATCACTATACCCAGCTAATTTTTCTGTTTTGTGCAGATGGGGTCTCGCTATGTTGCTCAGGCTGGTCTCAAACTCCTGACCTCAAGCAATCTTCCTGCCGCAGCCTCCCAAAGTGTTAGGAGTATAGGCATGAGCCACAGTGCCTGGCCCCTTAAGTTTCTTAATATTTTTTTCCTCTAGCTTACTTTATTGTAAGAATACACTATATAATACATGTATAAAATATGTGTTCATCAATACTTTATGTTATTGATAAGGCTCTGGTTAACAGTAGGCTATTAGTAGTTAAGTTTTAGGAAGTCAAAAGTTACATGAGGATTCTTGACTGTGCAGAGGGGTCAGTACCCCAACCCCCCATCCCCTCCATTGGTCCAGGGTCAACTGTATGGTAATAAAGGCCGACAGTCACTGGGTGCTATATGCTGATGCCGGCATGAAGACATTGTGTACGTTAACTGTACTGCTCACAGCAGCCCTGGGAGGTCTGTTCTCATTATCCCCATGTTACAGGCGAGAAAGCCAAGGTGCACTTGGAGAGGTTAGGTCACTCATGTAGACAGCAAGTGGTGAAAAGAGTAATTATTTACTCAGCTCTTCTGTTCACATTACAAATTATAGTCCATAAATCTTTATGCATACATCTTAGTACACTTAAAAAAACATTTTCATAAGCTAGACTTTAAAAGGTTTTTGATACGTATTGCTTTTCAGAAAGGTTCTACTTCAACTATACTTTCACTTCGGGAAGAATTTTGAATACTGTAAGGGATGTAGCCAGTAAAACAGTACAAAAGAGATATGTATTAATATCAAATATTTGATATTAATATAGCAAATTATATACCTGCTATCTGCCGGGCATTCCAAGGTGGTTGTGATTCAGCAGTGACAAAGAGGTCCTGCCTTCTTGGTGGTGGGAGACGGGGGGAAGGGCACACACCCCACCAATGCACCCTGTAGGTGTTGGAGAGTGCTGAGCAGACAACCGAGCAGGTGGGGCGACCCGGGACAGCCTCGCCTGTGGAGGAACAGGAAGTGGGGTGGGGTGGATTCAGGCTGCAGAGCCAGGTGCCTGTGGGGTTGGAGCTGTCTGGGAGCCTGGTTGGGAGAGCCATGTGTGCCCGTGGGGTTGCCGTAATTAGGTAAATCAGACCTTGGTCAGGAATAGGTCGCTTTTCCTGGCACTGGGGATAGACAGAAATGGCTCTGTAAAGGGAAAGAAATAACGGTCACCTTTCCAGGAGCATTCTCGGGACTCCTTGCAGCGCTGTGGGCTCTGGATATGTGGCACTGCGTGGTGCTGTGGGCGTGGCCTTGCCCACTGGCCTGGTCTGTTGGGTGGTGCCGGAGGTGTGACTTGTCCCTGCTGGGGTGCTGTGGGCGTGGCTTTCTTCTTGCCATGCAACTCTTCCCCTGCCCAGCTGCTTGGATGGCCACATGACCTTTGCCCACATGGTTAAATGCAGAACTGTGACTAGGTCGTAGATTCTCATCTGTCAGAGGGAAGAAGGTTGATCTGAGAAATGAAAAAACATTTACTTTTCATTGTGGAGAACCTGAGGAATATGCAAAGTGGAGAGTCGCATAATGGACCCATATGGTTGTCAGCCCGCCGCCACGGTCATTCTTTTCTCTGACCACCCTCACCACAAACATTAGCCCTAACAGCTGTTTCGAAACAAATCTCAGGTATATCGTTTCATAGAAATAGAAGTAAAATACTAAATAGAAAATAAAATCTTTGAGACTTCCTATATTTTCTGTTGGCCTCACCACCTGTTAAAGTTGAAAATAATATCGTAAAAAAAAGGATTGACAGAAGGGAAGCTTGCTGTAGCTGCCTGACATCTCTTTATTTGCTTATTTTTTGTTACATATTTGTACTTTGTTTTATTCCACTGGCATTCGCGATTGCTTATACATTCATAAACTATAGTTAATTTCAAATGTTTTTAAAATCTCAGGTTTTGGGAAATGTTGGTAAGCTGGTAGGTGCACTAGGGGAGGCTCTGCAGATACGTGTGCAGACCATGGATTCTTAGACACTTAACACAATTGGGCTCTAAATTAATGATCAAAACAAAAGGAGTAGTCATGTGGTTAATTTCAAAATTTTCTGTGTCCCCAGGTGAAAAATCAAAATAATTTCTTTGGGTGAGAAATTCAAACAGCAATTGAACAGGCTCTCTGTTTAAGTTGTGGCCCTGGGGAAAAGAGCTGGCTGGTGTGAGGTGCCCCTTGGAGAATGGATAGAGGTTCTAGCTCTTTATTTGAGGTTCCCTAGCAACCTGCCTCGAACTTTTCTGTGGGGTCTTCCTGGGAAAACCCACAGGGGATTGCTTTGTAAGGCTTTTATTTAAAGTTCTTAAATCGTAAAAGCAAGCTATTCCTAACTTAACTACATAAATTGTCAGAATGGTTAAAGTGCGTATTCAGTGGGTTTTTAATCACTTTCTGATAGTTTACGAAAGGTTAATGGCATAGTAGCACAGCAATATGCATACTTGCATGTGTAAATTTATACTATGTTATACCTTTTCGTAGATACACTTCCGTAGGTAGCTTGCCAGGCCTGTGAGGCTGTACCAGGGCGCTATATTGTGCACTTAAATCAGTTTCAGATCTGGGCGCTTTTCCCTCACCCACTCTTCATGCCATCTCTTGCATCCATATTCTGCCAAAGGTAAAATAGTTCACATGTCCCATCTCTTTTATAGCTCCTTTTTATACTTATATAAAAATTATGTCTAATTATCAAAAGGAGATTAGCACCTAGAAAAATACTGTTAGTTTCTCCAGTGATTTCCCTAAAAGTTGCCAGTGTTCCGTGCCCTCCAGGGCAGACACGGGGCAGGTACTTTCACTTCCTCACCCCTCGTGACTTTGACAGGCCCAGAGGAGCTGAGGCCATGAGACAGTCGAACTGTAGCTCTGTGAGGTGTAAGCCTTTGCTCTCCTGCTGTGCACTGCTGACCCAAAGCTCTGCACTGGTTTGCTAAATACCTTACCTTGTTTTTGTGGTGTTCTTTAGGAACGTGCAATCACCCCTAATGATAAGACTCTTTTCCCTGATGTTGATTGGTTAATCGGTAACCATTCTGATGAACTCACACCATGGATACCTGTCATTGCAGCCAGGTGAGTAAGCAGAGAAGTTGCACATGAATGGCTGTCCAGGAATGTAAGATGGTAGCATGTGTGGCTGTTAAGTACTCCAACTGGAGCTAGTTCAGAGTTTTGAAATGACAGTATGTTGGGTTAATTTAAAATAAATGCCACCAGTTTTACTTTTTAAAATATAGCTACTAGAAAATATAAGATTGCATACGTGGTTCACATTATATTTCTATTGGCCAGTACTGATTGAAGCTGTGATTACTTCTATAGTATTTATAGCCAGTGTCAAAAGATGTGTCCTTTTTGGAAGTTGTTTTTCTGATAACAGAGTTTATCTTCAAAGGAAAAATCTGTCAATAGATAGATGCTTTGCAACATCAATTGTCTCTTCAAAGTGGGACCACTGGGTGTTTGCAGAGACAGCCTTTCCTTGGAGCTGGAGACGCCCTCACGAGGCAGGCTGTGCTGCTCCTTCCTGTTGCATTGCCAGGTCTCCTTTGCCAGGCTCTTTGGAACTGTTTTAGTTTTCAAGGAATCTGTAACTTAATCTTTGTTACACCTACTTCTGAAATTTCTTATTCATAGCTGAAATCTCAAAGTACTTCAGAAGGTTTCAAATTACAGTTGACAAGAATAACTGTGATGGAAAATTATTTTTTATAAAAGTGATTACATTCATATTTTTTGAAAAGATATACAGTGCTGCATTATTTCTAGAAATGAAGTTGGGGAAAGCTATAATTAATTTTTTTTAATATAAAAAACAATATTAGCCAGGAACAGATGTTCTGTATTTTACCCTGACACTCTATTACCACCTGGCTTTCTGCTGAATTTTCTTTAATGGATCTATTCATGAGTTTTGGTTTCTGTGGTGGTTTATTGTTTTCGAAGGTCTTCCTATGGTTGCCGCTTCTTTGTCCTCCCTTGCTGCTTCTTCGACTTCATTGGAAAGTACCGCCGGAGGCAGAGCAAGAAGACTCAGTACCGAGAATACCTCGATTTCATCAAAGAAGTGGGATTTACTTGTGGGTTTCATGTAGAAGAAGACTGCCTTAGAATTCCTTCAACCAAAAGAGTATGTCCTCGTGGTGTGTTAGTGTTTGGGTGGAAAGCTCAGGGCCACATCACAGAACTGTAAACCACAGCATGATGTTCAAAATGTACAAATATCCCGGAGGGTGCTTGTGCTGATTTTGATGTCTCGGTCATTGACGGGGCTCAGAGACTCTTTCTGTCCGGATAGTCCTTCCTTCAAAGGCCCCCTGCCCCACACCCCTGGTGTGTGGTGCCTCTGCGGGAGCCCAGGTCACCATCTTCTGTGCAGGACACTGAGTGGCCCAGGGCCCTTCTTTCTCAACAGGCCTCCACTTGATTTGGCAGTGATTTCTAGCCCGGAGTTCCTGGCACTGAGCTCTGTGGGAAATTCCCATCCCTTGGAGTTCTGAATGATTGGCTGAAATTGGAGTTTGTTTCAGAAGTTCAAACTGATTTCAGATTTTCTCGTTGAAAGCCTCGCTAACTCACATTTAGCTGAAATGTCATTTGGGCAGAAATTGGCCCCTGTGCTGTCTGTGAGACAGCAGGGTATGTCCTGACCTTCAGGTGGACGGAGCAGACTGGCCACTCTGGGGTATAACGCTTTGGAAGTATCTTGGGAAGTATTTACAGCAATTTACGTTGATCTCTGGAACCTTTATTTTATAAGACTCTGTGGCTGTCAGGTGTGTGCTTTTTAAAACACGAGCCTGTCATACCCAAGTCACAGAGCTGGATTGCTTGCCTCAGTGGGAGGATTGGGACAGATTGGAGCTTGGCTCTCGGCCTGCCGCTTTGCAGCCGTGCACTCTCAGGCAAGCTGTGGGCCTCTCCGGGCCTGTTCCTCTCCTGTGAAATGGGGAGAAGGCTGCCTGGGACTGTGTTGAGGACGAGACGGGTAATGTCTTCGGAGCCTGTGGCGGCGCGGGCGTGCGGTGGGCGCTTGCTGGCTGCCAGCGGCCGTGGCCATGAGCTGGAGGAGCAGCATCAGCTGGCGGCACAAGCCTGGTTGCCACCGATGCTGTCGCTGCTGCTACTGTGGAAGGTTCCTTTCGGACTTGTCTGCACAGCTGTCATGTCATCCTCTTAAATTCCTCTATTTTGGCAAGTCTTAGTCTTCTGAGTTTAGAATTGATTTTTGGAAACCGCTGAAGTTTGGGTTATCTAGGTAGGTCAGAGGGTCCCACAGTTCTGATTTTTGCATTTGTTGTTTATTAGTAGTAGTTGGAGACCAAGGGCTGTCACTTAGTTTTGCTGAGCCTCAGTTTTCTTATAGCCGGATGGTTTGGGGATCACATGCAAGAGCGGGTGTGAATGTGTTTTCTAGCTTCTAACAGAGTCTACACACAGCAGCTGCCTAGAGGGGACCAGGTGTCTGTCTGACAGGCGCTGGGGAGTTAAGGTCACACAGCAGGTGGCAGAGCTGAGAGTAACGATGTGTGGTTCTGATGTGATTAGGTCGGCTTCTCCATCATGTGTAACTGACTTTGTGATTAATGCCCAGAGAGGAAGTCCAGCAATGAGGCGCCCCACGACAGCATTGTTGGCTAGGCTTTGCTCTCCAGAGGGGAGTGTTTGAACGATGGCTTTGTTTGGATTTACCAAGAAGGAAGGAAATTAGTGCAAGCTGAACATCTACACGGTACCAAGCACTCTACTCCGAATACACTTACTCTGGCAAGGTTGATACAAAGCCTCATATAGCCCCCTCGAGAACTCATCAGCGTTAATATCTGCGTCTGCTGCTGGGGTGAGTGTGTGATGGAATGAGGGTGACTGTTGGAATGGCGTGGCTGCCGGGCTCCATGAACGCGGCCTCTGGACTTTTCCTTTGGTCTCCATGAAGGTCTGACTGATGAGAGTTTTCATGGGCTCTGTTAGTTTTCTATTTTTAAGTCATTTATATTGACGTTAGTTTTTAAAATAAGGATTATTCATGATAAGTGTCTAAAATTTTTATGAACAAGAGAATTACATGGAGAAGTTTGAAGTTTATATGAGCCTGCTGAAGTACTTAACTTGGCTATTTTCGAGTGCAGGTCTGTCTCATTGGGAAATCGAGAACATACCCGCCCACGGGAGAAGCTTTGATTGATGCGCAAAGGACTCAGTACATCACCAGCAGGCGGGGCTGCCCTGTGCACCTGGCTAGCCGGAAGCCTTCCGCTTCTCCACCCCGGGTTGCCGCTGGCTGTGTTGGTCACTGTGACGGTCACAGAGCCCTGGACGCCGGAGCTGAGCGTGTCCCTGAGCCCAGGCCTGCTCAGTGTGCAGCAGGGGCCCAGGTGGAAGGACCCTGGCTGCCCGGATTTCACCCCAGGGACAAAACTGAGTGCGTGAGGAATTGTGCCACCCTCCCCCGAGATTTTATTGACCAAGTGGTTTTGCAAGTGGCAAATTTGTTGTTAGGTGGAAAGCAATTAAACCTAAGAAGTTCTCAGAATGGGAGTTCGAAGACCTGGAATGGGGGAGGTAAGCCGACCACCACCCCCAGGGCCAGCACATGCGCTGGGTTTCGGACAGTGATTCCCTTCTCTGTAGCCAGTGTGCAGGTGTATGAACCAGTGATTAAATGCACTTCAGAAAAGACATGGATGTTGAATAGGCTATTTTCAAGCATATTTAAAATTTTCCCAATAGTTCCTTTTAACATAAAGGACTTCGGATACCTCAGGGGAGGAAGGCTGAGGGCAGGGAGTGGCAAAGTTTGGACTCTTAATTAACCTTTACAAAAACACACAGATTCAGAGGCTAGAGCTACTCATTTTCACTCTGTACAAGTTATCCAAACAGAAAACAGGTTACCAAATGCCAGAAAAAGGTGCTATTGCCTTGAATATATGGTAATATTTAGAGGTGTTATGATTTGATAATTTAATTCTCTTTGAAATCCCCAAAATACAAGAATCAATCATGATAAAAGGGAGAAAATTGCATTGGATTGTTCTCCTGGGATGAGTAACATGCTGAAATTAGTGGCATTCAGGGGGCTGCTCTCCAAGGAGCAACTTGGCGACTAGGACGTGGCTTGGCCGCCAGAGGGCAGAGTGGGGCCGCTTCTCCTGCAGCTCCAGGTTATGGGAGGGGAGCTGGAGCCCCACCCCTGCCGGCCCTTGTCCTGCTGGTCAGCAGCGGCACCTGCCGGCTGCCACATCAGGGAGGAGGTAGGAACCCTTACTCTGAGCTCTGTCTTCCTCATCTGTTTCCTTCATCATTTCACCCCCTCATCTCTCATGTACATGTGACATGGCAGGACCATGGTGCATGTCCCCCCTTCAGAAATAATGCACAGCTGATGGTGTCTAGTGAGAAGGGCTCTCCAGGGACCCGGTGGCAGCCATTGGCCAGAGTGGCCTGGGTCAGGGGTCTCTGGGTTGGCCCCATTGACTAGGTGCACCCCACTGTGATGACCAGAGCTCCTAGTAAGGCACGCTGGGGGTGGGGCTGGTGGAGCATGGAGCCCACCAAGGGCACCCGGGGGATGTTAGAGTGGATCTGAGAGTTCATAAGTGCAGAGAACGGTGAGCAGTGGAAATTCCCGAGTGCGATCGGACCTTTAAATTCCCAGGAAATCATGGGAGCGCAGGAGATGTTGGCCTGTGCCTGGGGTGGAAAGCCTTTCAGTGAGCAAAGTGGAACCTTTCTTTCTCCTACACTTAGAGAGCCACGCACTTAGCAGAGGTGGCTCTGAGTGACAGAGGCAGGCTCAGTCCTGCCTGCCTGTTGGGAACACCTGGGGTACCAGGGACACCTCCAGATTGGTGTCTGTAGGTCTGGGGCATGCTGAAGGCTCCCCAGGCACCCCCAGGTGTGAGAAGCTGCCTAGCAGGTGTGAAGGTGTGCCCTGGTCTCCCAGCCCACAGCCTCCCCTACAGGTGGCCTGCAGGTCCTTGGGTCGTCCCTGCCCAATTGGCCCCGAGGCAGGGCCCCCTGCACTTCTGAGCCCTAAGGGTCGTGTGTGTGGGTCTGTCCTCAGGACCTAACCAATCTCAGCGAGGGCATCCACCCTCCGGAGAGAGATAAGGGAAGATCCCTGCTCTCGAGCAGCTTCAGGCAGCTGATGGGCAGAACATGCTGAGCTGCCCAGAGCGCCCATGGCTGAGAGTGTGAGATCAGTGTCATGCAGGTGGCATTGGGTCAGAGCCCACCAGAGGACTGGGGGCACTGGGATAACATTCAGTTTTTCTTCAAACGTCCTGACTCCTCCCAGAATGGATTTGAGGCAGCTCTGAGAGGTGGGCCTTGAAAGTAGGCCGGGCTTTGATGGAGAGTCTCCAGGCGGCGCCGCCTGTGTGTGTCTGACAGACTGACCTACAGGGAGGGCGCAGGTATCCCCAGCTCACCTGCAGCAGTGTAGGGAGGGCGCGAGTAAGGCGTGGCATGCAGCGCCCAGCTGGCAGGAAGTTCTTGGCAAATACACATGGGAAAACCGATTTTCATTTTGTATTTATGTACTATTTTGGTAATAAACTGACTTCAGTGTCACCAAGTTTTCTGATTAGAGTGGAGCATTTTGAAATGCGTGCAGGCTCTGAGAGTAGAAATTCTAAATGGAAAAGAGACCACCACTAAAATGTCTGTGCTATTATTTTGTTTCTTAAACTCCTAACCTACTTGCTGCTGCCTGTTCTACCTGGAGCCAGTAGCTGCTGGTGTGGGTGTGAGAGCTCGGACTCCAGGCTGATCGGCCCTGCCCTCCCCTCCTTAGTCTGAGGGACCTTGTCTGTAAGCAGCCATCCCCCATGTGGGTCAGCAGGGAGAACGGTCCTGGGCGGCAGTCACCCCAAGCTGGCAGCATCACTGGGTCTCAGGCCTGGGAGCTACGGTCCTGCTCTGGGTCAGGTGGTGCCGCTGCCCTCACAGGTGGCTGCGGTGAGGAGTGGGTGAAGTCAATTAAATTCACACTGCCCTTCCAGACTCTGATCCCAACAGTTTCTGCCTGTTAAACTGTTTTGTAACATCTTGTTGTTTTGGGAAAAACTCGGTTTTTCAACAGAGAGCCTCTCCTTGGCAGAAGTAGCCAGTGAGCTGGACAAGGAGACCCTGCGGAGGCTGAAGCGGGAGTGCGGAGGCCTGCAGACGCTGCTGAGAAACAGCCACCAGGTTTTCGAAGGTACAGGGCTCCCGTGTGGGGACACTCCTCCCCTAAGCCAGTGATGGTGTCCTCTCAGAAACCCTGCGCCACGCTCTTTCCTTCCTTCCTCCTCTTTTTCAGTGAAGTAAGCATTTTGCTTTAGAGTAATCGAGCACACTGAAGAACTGGCAGGTGGTGCAGAGTTCCCCGTGCCCTCCAGATCCGTAGGGGCAGCATCTGACCTTGGGTGGGACGTTACTCACTCCTTCCCTCTCGGGTTCTCTCCACCTCTCGCCCAGCCCAGCACCCCCCAGGCCCAGCCT
>CAUYSK010052608.1:0-12628 GCA_963575035.1 Avahi laniger
GATGTATTGCATGAAATTTTTCTGTTAGTTGAAGACTAATTCATGCTGCCCATTAGTTATGGTTCTCCTTGAAAGAGACAGAGTTGTTTGTACTTTGAATATTATTGGGGCCTAAGCATCCTACAACTTTGACAATGCATTTTTTCACAATTTCTACATCACTGAATGGCTTCCCTTTTTTCCCAAGTATATAAGCTACTTTATAAGTTGCTTCAGTGGCATGATTTCCAGGTCTTATTGCCACTTGAAAGAATTGTCTTTGCTTTTGCTTTTTATCTTTTAATTTCTGCAATACAACTTTTCATGCCTCTACCTCTAATTTAAAATATCTGTGGTCTTTATGAGTGTTATAATATTGATGAGCATTGAATTCCTGTAATGTTTATATTACAGTATCACAAAGTAAGCAAATCATCTTTAGCAGAAATAAGATAATATTGCAATTCCCAATCCTCATTAAAAAATCTGTTTTCTTCCATCAGCATTCTTTTGGTCTTCTCTGACGTGATGAGCTATTAAACAGACAATCAAAAAATACTGTGGAGCTGTGCAACTACTCACAAATTCCACTTCAAACAAAAACACACAGTGCGCAGTCATCAAAAGCTGATAGACTGGCATACTCAACCCCTATAAACTCTCGCCAACCAGCCTCATGCAGTAGTGGCACCAATCAGGCGGGCGAAGTTAGAACTAAGTCATGAGCTTAGCAGCCGCCAATTTAGCCCTTATGGCTTACTAATGGTCTAATTGTGCCAGTCATTTTGGGAGGATTATTTCGTTGGAACTTATTTTATTTTTGAGTATTTTAAATATGTTCATTTTGAAAATAAAATAAAAATATAAAAGATGAACAAAAATATATTAATAAAAATAAAAGAATTTGTTCCATAAAATTTGGATTCAGTCAAAAATCTGCACTTAAGGACCTAGAAGGCTAAATGTGGCGTTAAGGCCGCAGGTTCCCCATCCCTGGTGTCAGGTAATATAGCAAATGTTTTTATGGATTAAATATGTGCATATATATCACATATAGAATGTGCACAAACATAAAGAGAAATCTTTAACCTGTCTTAATTTGTTTTAATGAAAAAGTTATAAACTGTAAATACAATGGGAAACAAAGTCTTTACATGCTAGACAAATGTTTTTCTCTTAAACTAGACATATCATTCCTATCCAGTAGTTAATAAGTATATACTGTGAAGCTACATTTTAATTTAAACTGTCCATTCATTAAATATACTCATTTTTAAAAGAAGTTTAGTCAGAAGCTGTGAGTCTATATAAATAAGAAAGAGTAAGAAAGTTTTATTATAAATTGCTTAAACAGGCAGACTAAACGAAATCTTTAAAAAATGCTACACCTTTAGAAGTGACCAGAAGTTCTTTCTGAATAACTCCATTGACTTCTGGTGCTTATATTGGCTTTTAAATGCTTGCTTCCAGTTTTGCAAAATGATGAGGACAAATAGGATGAGAAATATTATATTCAGAAGGCAATTTTATTAATTAGGGTATTTACTTATCTAGATTGAATTAAGAGGTTTTTTTGTCCTAAAATAGTGTTTTTATTATAAAATAACAAAACAAAAAAGCTTAAAAAATACTTTCCTGTTTTTTCAGAAAGTTACACAGAACATGGAGTCATAGAGTTGGAAGTATTAAATATATACAGCTAAGGTATCAATCTAATGTTTAAATCTTTTATGCCAATTACGAAGATAATTTTCCCAATTCTTGATAAAATTGATACTTTTAATAAAGCACATACTTGGAGACATTTACAGAAGATACATATAGAAATCTACACTACTTTGGATAAATGTTCATCTAGAACGATTTTGTTTTTCTGTGTTTTATAATTCATGGTGGCGGCTGGATTTAAATATATGGGTGTCAAGACTGCTTTCTCTGACTTTTGGGCTGCAGCCTGCATTGTATCTTTGTCAAGAAACTCAAAAGAGTCTACTGTATTTCTGTCTATGAGTGGAAAACAAAGAAATAAAAATAAAATATCGCTTTGTAAACATCCAAGTGAATTTAAATTTTTTCAAACCATTTCTAACTGGCTTTCCAGAGGAAATCATATTAAATTAATTTTGTAAATTAATTCCAGCTGCTACTTTAAAATAACAATATTTCTCTGGAAGTAGGTGAACAACACTTTCTCATACCAATAGCTAGAGACCAAGAAAGAAAACAAAACAAAACATATAGTTGTGCACTCATGCACATGCACACACACATTTTGAGGGGAGAGAGAAAAAATGTCTGTTTCTTTCAGCTAATCTACTGAGCAAGTCCCGCTCCATTCCTAAGAGAATGAACTCACACTGTGACAACCTCACAATTAAGCCTCTCCAAATTTATGAGGACTCCAAGGAAATATACCATATATATGATGCATTTTAATATACTTGTGGCCTTAATCTACTTTGGGATATTTTCTTTGTACAGTTCATTGTACTGTCCTACATGCACAACCATAACAAAAATGAACAAATTCAGAAAGCTCTTCAGAGTCAATGTTAAGTATGATCCTTATTACATGGTGAGGTCGATAATGATTTCTTTATGACAAAGACTATATTTCCCAAGTTAAAACATAAATAAAATGAATAATTGGTTCAAAATGCCTTATATAAATTCACTTTGATAATATTCAGAAATGCATCCTAATAAATAAAATAAAATATGTTTTTACAGTATTGTATAATTTCTGTCAAATAAAAAACAACGAGATTTAACTTAAAGAAATACTTTTTAAATAAGACAATTCATTAAAAGTGTATTGTTATATGCTCTCTTTCTCTCTCTTTTTTTCTTTCATAAAACATAAGTTGCTGTACTAAGTTATAGGTAAATGATCTCCTTTTGTGGGCAGACAGTATTTCATTGAGGGATAAGAACAAGTATAATAATCTTGTGACTAGTTAGTTCATTTTTTTAATTTTTTTTTATTTCAGCATATTAGTTCATTTTTGAGAGGGGTATGGATATCTAGACAGCAGCCACTGTATATTTTGACTGTAACCCCGTAGGCCTTATGCCATACAATTTTTATTCCAAAATGATAGCTGTAGCCTGGAATACCTATTAGAGACTTTGATTTCTGGGCTTCCCACCCAAAAATCTTGCTTTATAACAAAAAAATACTGGACCCAAGCTGGTGGCCCTGCCTTGCCACCCACTGAATTCTTTCTTTGATAATTAAAGTGGGTTTGTCCTGATCTGGCCATAGCAACCATCTTAGACGAAAATCGTGCAGTCAATGCACCCCTCTCTCTGGTCTCAGCAGCCCACCCTCCTCTTCTGATACTCCTCCAGGCAGCAACATGCTGTCCTTGGCCCATGCAGGTCTTCCTCTCACCTTGTCACATTCAAGGCAACATCTTTAATTTGGACTTCCACAGCTTCCTTCTCCAATCAAATTTTATTTGTGCAATTTCCACTTCCTTGGGGGTCTTCTTCAAAGACAGGTAAAGGAGAAGACTGAAGCTCCATGGAGGAATTAAACCTCCGACTTTGAACTTATTATCACAACTTTCTAAACTGCTAAGCAAAAAGGCCATATTTAAGTCCAATGCAAACACCTTGTCCTTACATGCCCCAGCCCCCTTTGCAGGAGGAGAAAATTGTGCTGGTATGTTTAAAGGCAGAAAGTAAAGGAAGGAAACCTTAAGCCAAGTAAATTGAAAATAAATATTATTTTTCTCCCAAGTCTGCACAAATGTGAAAAATCTCCTTTCAAGAAACACACTTTGCTGTGAGATCTCAATGTGCCAAAAAGTCAGAGATGGTAGCTCCTGTTCCACACCTCCCTAAAAGAAATTAAGTGGATGCTTTTTCTCAGATTGTAAACTCAGCATTATTTAGGATCTCCTCTAAACTTCCAGCATTCTAGGGTTCAAAAATATTTAAGTTTCCAGTTCAAAAATAGAGAGAGTTGATTTTGAAAATCCCTTTGGCAGCTTTGCTTGCCTAAATAAAAGTTTTAGAAATCTTAACTGGATAATTAAAATCCTTTATGGCGTTTTCCTAGAAAACACCTAAATATCTAAATGACATTTAAAAATTATCAAAATGGTGATTATGGCCATAGGATGGAGAAACAAATAATGACAAAATACTATCTACAACTAGGTTTTGCCTTTCCTGGTGGATGGAGAAAATGTACAGGAAGAAAATCTATGACTCGAAAGGCACAAATCACCCATCTAAGGTCTAGGTGGTTCTTGACTTGTTTGAAAGCATTTGGGAGGAGAAAATTGACAAATCAAAAGTAGGCTGGCACCTGAGTACTTCCCATACAGGGGTGTCCTTCCTCTCTCTTTATGTAGTGAAGCTTCTTTCCTCGTTGTCATTTATTTTTCTTATCAGTTAAGGTTGGGTACTAGTTTTGCAGTGTATTCACTTTGAGTACCAAATGCGGGAAATAACCTTGGCCAGCCTTCTCTCCAGGAGCACTTTACTGATTTCTTAAGCAGGTCTAGAATAAGTACCGCAGGGAACTCATTCTGACAGAAGCCTTGTGTGCTTTAAGACTACCCATAGCATTCACAACACTTTCCTCCTCAATGATGGCTAGCATCTGGAAGATGGAGGTAGAAATGCTTTCGTGGGAAGGTTTGCAACCTTGAAACACTAGAAGCCTGTGATTTTCCTCCTTTCCAGACATACTATTAAATTTCTCCATATATCCCATGTGTTTCAGTTCTTTTTCATCGCAGTTGACTGCCAGGAATTAGTTAACTTTGGAAGTTCTTTCAGATTGGAGATGATGAAACAGGTACTCATTCTTTGTGAAAATGGCAGTATATAACTATATTTCTATTTAATAATAACCCATTTCCTGATTATAAAAGTGATACCATCCACTAGTTGAACATACAAAACAAACAAAAAATCCACAGCTCTAAGAATAACTAAAGGTCATCTAAGAGATGTGTGTGTGTGTGTGTGTGTGTGTGTGTGTGTTTGGAAGAATACTGAAAATATGATTTTGTATCCTATAAATTGTACTAAATCATAAACATCTACCCATATCACTAAAAATAGTCTGTACAAAAGATATACTCAATGGCCACATAATGTTCCATTGTATGTTTATCCGATTAGATTAAGCTGTATGAAATTGCTGATATTTAATCTTTTTAACCAATAAAAAAATGGCAATTTGATGTTGTTCAACCTAGTAAAATTTGTTTAAATTTTGTCCCCCAGTTATTGGACATCATGTCTAGAGTTTCCAAACTGTTAAATAACTAGCCTACGGACATTTCTGAATATATTTGTATTTGTTCACATATTTAACCATTTTCTCAGAATAATTTCCAGAAAAAGAAAGAATTAGTTTGGAAGATATGAAAATACGGAGGCTGTTAACCCCTATTTTGAAATTCCTTGTAGAGAGGTTATAGCAATTTATATTCCTCTTGATTGTGATCCCTACCCTACCAATTTTACCATACCCTCACAAAACTGACAATTATAATATTTCTATCTTTGCTAATCATGTAAGTAAAAATTATATGCCATATTACTCAGCATGCCTATAATTAGCATAATTCATATTTGCTCCAATTTTTGCTCAAGGTGATAAAAATGTGATTTATAAACATATGAAATTGATTGAGAGGTAGAGCCCTAAATCTAAAATAGGACTGGGTTTAATATCATGATATCGAATTATTCTCCAATTACCCCAGATTCATAATAACGAACTGTCTTTAGTAAAGAATAAGAAACTAGAGTGGAGGTGACAATTTAATTGCTACTATCTTTGATTTATGTGAGAAGGTTGTAAAATTTCCCATTGTAAGTAAATAATTTGCATAAAAATAATATTTATGGATTTGCCATATTTCTTCAGCAGAGGAGGTTTTGTTTTTATTTTATTTTGTTGCAAAGCCTCATTTAAAGCATGAGTGCTATTCCTATCCTTCAAAGTCATTATAACAGTCAAATAAATGTCATGTGCAGCTCAATTACAAAATATTAACAACTTGGGAGCGAGGGCAAAGTAACGGTGTACAACAACATCTGGAAATGTCACTGTCATTTTTACTGCAAGTTAACTTGGCTTTGTTGCTGCAACTGCCAGGGTCAGCATAGAATTTTGCACAGAAAATCATAATGTGTTGCACTAAATAGAGAGTGACCTGGAGGTGCAGCCCTATAAATCATCACAACATTTCTATATTCCATAGCCTATTTTTTTTATCATTTAGGGTTCTTGACATTTTGGGACCTGTATAACTTTCTTGTAAGAAATACAGATTTCAATAACTCCGTTACTATTAACAAGGTGATGGGATTTCCAGAATGTTATGAATGTTAATGGTACAGATCATTAAAACTGTCGTGATCTTGGAAATTCCAAGAAGTATACTTGCATAATTATATTATCTTGTCAGTGGACACACCAGCATGACCAAATCATTGTCCCTCTTACCTTACATGCAGCATTTCGATTAATAGTATCACAGTATGCCCGGCCACATAGTCTTTCTGTGGCTTTTCTTAGACATTTCTAATCTAGAAATTCCTGCTTCCATTGCAGTAGAAGAAACATCAGATAGCTCTGAAATAAGAGTCTGAGAGGGCTGAAGGCCTGCAGTATTGGGTAGACGCAGTGCCCGCCCTCCGCAAGATACCCGTGGGCTGGCTCTTTCTTCACCACATGCGCGAAGGAATTCTGACCACAACTGAGCTCATGCTGAACGGCCAGAAGCATGATTTGAGCCCATCACAGTCTGCTTTCCTGCAACTTATGTAACCAAGCATGAAAATAAACAGCAGTGCTCTCAAGTCTGCTAAGATATGTTTATTGATTCTATTATGTAAAACATTTCTTTCTAACATTTGCAGATACCTGGGATCCTTAGATATATTGATCAGAGAAATTCACAAGTGTTCTATGAGAATTTTTTATTTTCTGTTTTCATCTCAATATTATCCAAAACACAAGATAAACATGTTCATGAATATATTTATATCCTACTTTTAATTGCCAATACAACACACACACACACACACACATACACACACACACACACATACACACACACACACACATATCAGTTCGTTGAATTCAAAGTAACCTGAGCCATTGGAGTACCATATTCAGCATTCTGCTGATTTATTTAGTATTGCTTGGATGCCCTCTTTGCAGGTCCTGTCCTGCCCCAGTTCACTAATAGTACTGGAAAACCCAAAATGCAAACGTTTTCAACTCCAGATTCCAGCAACCATTAGTTTAGATGTTCATTATGGAAGATTTCAATTACATCTCAAAGCTAATCTAAATATCAGGCAAATGACAGCTTCACCAAGGAATCAAGTGAGTTAGCATTTAAAATTGTAATTCTGGCAATGCTCCCTTTAAAAAACTCAGGCAAATAGAAAGTCTAATTCTCTGGAAATAACAAAGCACTAAAATCACTAATTCCTATTTATATCACATATTTATGCAAAGAAGAATTCTCAAAATGAACATTACTCAAATCAAAATGAAACAGGTTGTAGATAGGACCAGACTTAAAACTGCATCTTTTTACTTTTAAATTAAACCACTGTGGTTTAGTTGCAACAAAATTGCATGTGGTCATGTTAAATTAATGTTGCTAATTTTACTCTTATTTATTTTTTAGTTTGTATTATATCTAAAATTCTTTGGTTTTTGTAGTTACATAAGGAATTTTAACATAGGGAATCTATTCCAAGATTTATTTTGAATATATTTAAGTAACAATTTAATAAAACCAATTTGTGTCAACATTCAGATCCAACAGAATTCATTTTCTTTAGAAGAAAATTACATTATATTTAAGAAATGCTGTATTAAAAGAAAGCAAATATTCTACTTGGATATCTTCAATCTAAGCGTGATACCTTATGTATGATATTTTTATTGGTCATTGTCCACCTGAAATGAAATTTTTAGCTTTTTTGAAGCTTCCTAATTGTTTGTATTAGGGTTCTCAACCCTGGTCATGCATTGCAGTCATTTAAAGATTTTTTTTTAATTTATGATGCCTGGATCCCACCGCCAGAGATCTTGATTTAATTGGCCTGGAGAAAGGCCTGGGCTTCAAGATTTTGGAACAATTCCTGGGAGATACTAATGTGCAGTTAAGGTTGAGAACTGCTGCATCGTTCTGGAAGACTAGAAACAGGGCATCTGTAAAGCTCATCCGGAGAAGTCCAAAGTGCCACTGTAACCCACGCACATGAAAAGAAGCATTGCCTCATAGAGAAGGCTGTTTTACAAAAGGCATAGTCTTCCTCTATGTCCACCAGCCACACGCCCAGCATTGCCTCCTCTGCTCAGCAATGTACATCATTGCCAATTAAGCAAAGAGGAAGCTGGAGCCACAAACATATCATGCAGACAGAATTGCTTATGTCATCATTGGAGTCCAGTTCCCCTAACTATCAGTCAACCTGACATGCTAATTGTAGCCTGTGCTCAGTTCCTTAGCAAGAGTGACTCCCTGCTCCCCCAATCCACTGCTCTACTCTATGAAGATAAATTCTACCTGCAGAAAATTTTTAAATTCTAACTTTAATTTCCATGGTTCTAAGCAAATTCATTATAATTGTTGATTTGTTGTCAATACAGTCCAAATTTGGGAAGATCTAAAATGAAACCTCAAAAGGAAAAATTATGCAATGATAAAATATACTTACTGGTATTACAAAAAGAAATGACATATGAGATTGTCTTGTCAAAATCCACAAAACTCAGTATCAGGGTCAATCCTTCATTGCCGTGTGAGATTACTGACTTGGATATAGGAATCCAGCAACTGGCCTTTCATGGCGCCATCAGGCTACTCCAAGGATATTGAAACTAAGCATCTAGTGAAAGAAATTATGTCCCTAAAATAAGTCAAAGGCTGTTATGATTTATTTTAAAAGCTTTCTGAAAAACAAGAAGGAGTATATGTCTGATTATATATTATTTAAACTATATTTTTATAAAATAATTTTTATTATGTAGTATTATTTAAATATATAATCAATTGAGCAATCTTTGCATTAGATGGGCAAATTTAAACTCCCTGCAGACATCCTATAAACGTTTTCTTTACACAGAAATTTTTTAAGTCAAAGTTTAATTTTTAAATTACATGTTAAAAGTTATTGCTTTGGGAGACTTCTGAGAAGATGCCAGATAATAGCAAATAGTCTATTCTAATATAATGTAAATATAAAAATAATCTATGTGTTCTATCTAAAAATTATCTTGGTTGTTTATTTTTTTAAATAACAAACAATAAAATATAATTTTTGTGTTTGTTTCAAATATCAAATCATGTACACCAAGAAAAAATCATAAAGCAAAAGGTGAAAAAGGTAAAACGAAATTTGGGAGAATTATAAGACAAAGATAAAGAAGGAATTAGTATTATCCTTTGAGAAAATTCCAATAATATTGAAATAATAAATCTATAGAAATTAAAAATGAAATTTGGAAAACATTGAATCCCACTCAGAAAGACCTAAAAGATACTATCCAATCATCAAGAAAGTATGTAAAAATTATGTATCACAATATTTTGTATTACACTCTGTTAAGAACATTGTTGAGGGAAATAAAAACAATTTATGCTAAAGAACTATAAGAAGACTGTAAAATCAGGGAACATCTCTAGAGCAGGAAAACATTATTTAGAAATCAAAGATAACAAAAGAGGAAGATCTAGAGACCCTAGTTTAGAAATTTATCTTGACAGCTTGAAATGGTGAAGAGTGTGTGTTGCTGAATCAATCAATGTAATGGAGATAAACTTTTCAGAACTGAATTTAGATAATAGCCTTTGATCTTTTTCTGCTTTTAAGAAGCCTTAAGTCTACTAGTACAAAAAGAATTAGATTTAAAAAAATATAATTTTGCAAGGTAGGAAGCACAAGGTAAATGTTTAAAAGATCCTAAAGCTAAATCATATGCCAGAAGAGATGGATGAAAGCAAGCTTATTCATGGAGCAAAACCTAGAAAAAGCTCAGAAATTGATGGAATCAGTTACCTTTGTAGGTGGATTTGAAGGACTAAATAAATCTCTACTTGAGAAGCATTAAAATTTGAGTTACACTTTCACTTAAGTTGTAGGAAACTGTAATGTCAGATGTCATACCATCCTAGCAACAAAAAAAAGCCAGCTAATCTAGAACATTCTAAATTTTCTTCAGCCCATTAGAGAGTTCAGTTTGCAAGGCAACTAGTGCTCTGAATTCCAAATGATGTGTATCCTCTGTAAGGAGAAATGGAATACACAAACTCTTTCACCTATGGAGATGAATGCCATACAAATGAATAAAGAGAAAAGAACTGAAATCTCAGCAAAACTTTAAAGAACACATGTAGGCTGCCATGTCCGTTTAGATTCCATGAGAGGACCAATACAGGAATGCCTGCACTCATTTGTTGCCCTTTTTTCCCTCATGGGTGATCATAAGAATAAGGCAAAAGATCTGAAAGTCAGCCTTGGTGGCAATAAGCCACTTTAGAACTTACCTTTCATTTTTAAGCAAAAGCCATAATCCACATAAATCACTAAGGGAAAGAAATCCTTGTGGGCACTAGGGCCAAACGTCAGCATTCCTTTCTTGGTAGTTGATAGAACAAGTTGGAAAAATAATCATTAAAGATATAGAAGACTTTAACAACACGGCTAATCAGATTGACCTAACTAATATTTACAGAACACCCAACAATGCAGAATACACATTCTTTTCAGATGTGCTAGGATCATTCACCAAAATAGACCATATTGTCTAATTTAAATAACATAGCTTAACAAAAAATAGCCCATTGAGTCTAATTTAAATGATCATCAACTAATTTTAAAGGATTGAACATAGTAGTAAACCCCGAATAAATATTGGCAGAATAAAATAAAAGAGTTGAAACCATGTGACATATTTTTTCTGAGCACAATGGAATTAAACCAAAAAATCAATAAAAGATATTTGGAAAATCCCTACTATTTGGAAATTAAACAATACACATTGAAATAACCCATGGGTCAAACAAGAAATCAGAAATAAAAAATTAGTAAATATTTTCTAATTTCTCATTGAAAATGAAAAGACAAAATGCAGCCAAAGTAGTATTTCAAGGGAAATGTATAGCATTAAATATTTATATTAGGAAAGAAGAAAATCACCAAATCATAGCATTCTAGCTTAATAACTAGAAAAGAGAAAAGCAAGGTAAGCCCAAAGTAAGCAGAAGAAAAGAAACAGCAGTGAAAAGAACAAAAATTAATAAAATGAAAATCAGAAAAACAATAGAGAAAAATAAATTAAACCAGACACTCGTTCATTGAAAAGATAAATAAAACTTATATACCTTCTAGTCAGACTGATCAAGAAAAAATGATTGAAGGCACAAATGACTAATATCAGTTATTAAAAAGAGGAAGAATCATTATGAATTCTACAGATATTAGAAGGATAACAGGAGAGTATTATAAAGTACTTTAGGCCAATATATTTGACAATATATGAAATAAACAAATTCTTAGAAAGACACAAACTGTGTAAGATCAACTACGAAAAGCAGATAACTTAAAGAGCACTATATCTGTTAAAGAAATTAAGTTAGTTGTAGGAACAAATCTTTCCACATTAAACATGTGCTATATATTATATATAAATCATAATACAATAAACAAACAAAAAAGTAAACCTCTCACAAAATAAACTCCAGGACAAAACAACTTCATTGATGAGTTCTACCAAACATTTAAGAAAAAAATACATAAAACTTTCCCAGAAAATAGAAGATAAGGGAATATTTATCAACTCATTTTTGAGGCAAATATTTTAGGATACTAAAATCAAAGGCATTACAAGAAAGAAATATGTAGACCAATATCCCCAATGAGCACAGACACAAGAAGTCTTAACAATGTATCAGCAAATTGAAACCATCAGTACATTAAATAGATAATATATCCTGAGCAAGTAGAGCTTATTCGAAGAATACAAGATCACTTTAACTTTCAAAGCTTAATCAAAATAATCAATCTTCATATTAACAGCCTGAAAAAGAAAACAATATGATGCAGAAAAAGCAAAATTCAACACCCACTTATAATTCAAAAAACAAAAACAAATGAAAAAATCTTTATACAAACTAAAAGGAACCATTCTCAATCTGATTAAAAAAATCTACAAAAATTTATAGCTAACATCATATCTAGTGGTGAAACACTAAATTCTTTTTTTTTTTCTTTCAGCATACTATGGGGGGTACAGATGTTTAGGTTACATATGTTGCTCTTTCCCCCCTTCCCCCCTAAGTCCGAGTTTCAAATATGTCCATCCTTCAGGTGGTGCGCATTGCACTCTTTGTGTATGCATATACCCGTCCCCTCTCCCTCCTCCCCCCTCCCCACTCACCCCCGGCCCACCAGCCACTCGCTGTTATTCTTATATGTGAAACACTAAATTCTTTCATCCTACGATCAGGAAAAAGATAAGCATGTCTGTTCTTGCAACATACATTCAACATTGCACTATATATGCTAGCTACTACAGTAAGACTAATTAAAAATAAATGAAAGGCTTAAAAATTGCAAAGGAAAAAAATAAAATTATCTTTACTCACTGACA